>VZRM01007141.1:2148-28686 GCA_013397955.1 Grantiella picta | reverse complement strand
AGCGGGACCCCGCCAGCGGGGGAAACTGAGGCACGGGGAGGAAGCGGGACCGGCGGCCGGGAGCCGCGCAGCTAGTCCGCTGAGGGATGCGGGAAGGACGGGCGAGCTCCCTGTGAGGGGGAATTTGGGGCTATTTTTTTGGCATTTTAGGCTAATTTAGTAGGGCGAGCGCCTGGCTATATAGGGAGGAGCCGTACCTACGATTGTCCGTAACACGGTCGGGCTCAGTGCCACTCTGCAAACTTTGCACATTCCCGTATCCCCTTCCAGTAAAACATCTCCGAAGTATAAGGATTCACAGTGAATCCAAGCCCTGTATACCCACACCCGGGATATGCAACCGGCTAGGGCCGGCCGGGCGATGGGCGTGATATATGCCCTCCAGAGGGTCTAATTCTGGGTGGTGCCTACCTTGTTAGCGTGATTTCTGAGTGGGTTTTGCTGTGCTGCAGCATCCGTGCTGGGAATTAGCCGCCCTCTAATTGCAGGGATGCTCTGGAAGCGATGGTGTCAGTGGGAGATGAGGTGGAAACTGAATTGTTGAACCAACCCGTGTGTCCATCAAGCAGGTGGTGGGTTGCCACGTGTGCGTGAAGTTGTTCAGGAACAAAATAAAGTGGTCCGTGAAGGAATTAAAGAGTATCTGGAAGATACTCCAGGGATGCCAAGTGATACTGAAACGGGCGCTTGGACAGGACATTGAAAATCAGTGAAAACTTCTGCCAGAACTGGCAGTAAATGGGTATATTGGCCTGTACAAAAGGGTTACATCAGCTTGGAAGGAAAAGTGATGCTGCCCCTAGATCCCAAGCAGGCTCCTTTCTGGCAGCCGGTGGCAATGCCCTCCTGACCACCTGCACTGCCCGCCCAGCAGCCCCTGAGCCCACGGGTGTTGGAGGTCACACCAGGAGCGTACTGAGCACTGCAGCACTTCGGCTTTTATTCTCCAGACCTGGCTGCAGCCGCATCCCATCGCTGTGGCTCTGCACTCGCTCTCTCCCTCCATCTTGTCGTCAGCCGTTCTCCTTCAGCAGCACTTAACCTTCTTTTCGTTCTCCCGCTCCCTGCTGTGCGCTGCTGCTTTTCTTCTGCTCTCAGGAGGAACCTGACCTTTGCTTTATATCGCTCCTTGCTTTTACTAACTGGGCACCAGCTCTATTTTCCTACCTCTGCCTCCCAACTCCTTCTCTTTATGCGTAAATTCAGCATCTGCAGAGCCTCCTGCCTTCAGCCGCATCCCTAAGCAAGCAGCCCAGGAGATGCTCAAGGGCATGGAGGTGCAGCTTTGGGAAGGGATGAACACACACCATCGCACCCACACCAAAGCAGGGCTGTTACAAAGCTCCAGTTCATGCTTTCCCATCCCTCATGCGTCTCACTGGCAGAACAGCAGAGCAGTGTCAGAAATTAAATAGAGATTAAATATAAATAGCTGGCAGAGAAGCAGCTGCGCTCCGAGGGTGGACAGTCAGTCTGTCTGTCTGTCTCCCAGCATTGCAGCCGCCGGCAGGTCGATAGCAATCCTATCGCCAGAAAGGGAAGGAAGGGTGACCCGTCGTTTCCTGCCTCTCGCCTGCTGGGAATTTGAGTCCCCTCCCAGAGCTCGTCACCGTATCTGCCGTGCCAGCCTCGGGGTGAGCGGCCTTTCCCCAAACGCCTGCTGGAAATTTCCAGAGGCACCACAGCAGTCCCGAAACAAAAAGCTGCTGTGCCTCCCTGCAGGCGCTTCATTTTGGGAACTATTGCTCCTGGCAGACACGCCATGCTCTGCTTCAGCGACCGAATTTGAGCCTCTTAAGTGCTGCTCAGTTGGAGGGGTTCATGTTAAGCAAGTGTCCAAAATCAGGTGGGTCTGTTCTGCAGAGATGGGAAAACATGGGATGTCCTCTCTAAGATTGCTATGAATAAGCATATAGGGTGCAGAGGGTGTATGGAGAATGTTTAACCTTTTGCAATAAAGGATGAGATAAGTAAATGTGCATCAGGGATATATGAAGGGAGGGGCGAGTGTATCGTTGCAAAGGATTTTATGCAAAATTATTCTTAAAACTCAGCTCTAATTGATGCCTACTGTCTGCTAAAAGCTGGGTAAGTGGTCGGTTGAGGTGTGGTTTGTTGTTTTTTTGTTTTGTTTTTAATTCCCTAAATACTCTTTTGTTTGTTTCTGCCCTCCTCCTTTATTTATTACAATTTTTATCCTGTCTTTCATGGGGTGACTTCTAGGCTTCGAAGTGCCTTGTTTGTAGCCCCCGTAACACAGAAAGGCATGAGCTCCTAGGGTTTGGACTTCCTCCACGAGGTTGCCCCCTTTAGAAGGGACAAGACACAAAACTGTTCTGCCCGTAGTTACGGCGAGTGCCATGGGCTTGGCTGTGTCCAGATGTGGAGTTCTGAGCTTCATGAGGTTTTGTTTGTTTGATTTTTACCTCAAACCAAAACGCCTATTTCAGTAAGACACAGTGGATGCCGAGTGTGGGGAAACTGGGGCAAAAGCCAGAGAGCAGAATGAACTTTGCACAGGAGGCATCATCTTTGCCCGATTATGTGTTCACAGTTAATATGCCCTAATGGAGCAGACTGGAGCCCCAACTATCTTTTGTTGAATCCCATCTAAAGTCTCCAGCAGCCATACAGGTGCCCAGCTATTTCTTTTTCCACGCTTCCTTTTGAGCTGAAAGCAATCCTGCCCTCCCAAGGCAGAATTACTTCCTATAAAGCACTACCTGATCTGTCTCTTGTAACATTTGTCTACGTGATGTGGCTTTCACTAGCTCTCTTGGGCAATACGTAAAAAGCCAGAGAGCTTTTTAGTCTGGCTGCTCTTCCTGATGCTTAGCAGAAATGGTCCCTGGCTTGCTTTAATTCTATTGCCACTTAGGCATTGTTCATTGCACCAGACTAAATAATTAATTCCTTTTTTTTCTTTTCTTTTTCCTGTGTGTGTATTTTGCGGTTCGTTGTTAGTCCTCAACTATTCCTTTCAGCAGCTGCACATATTTTACTGTCTTAAATACAAATTTTCCGAGTTTTGGTTGTGGAGGGATGTTTTACAGGTGAGCCATTGAAGGCTACACTATAAAATTACCCAGCAGTGCAATACTTTAGACAGAAAGTTAGGAGGTACTGGTACAGGCTGCGCAGAGAATCTCTGGCTGCCCCATCCCTGGAAGTGTTCAAGGCCAGGTTGGATGGGGCTTTGAGCAACCTCGTCTAGTGGAAGGTGTCCCTTCCCATGGCGGGGGGTTGGAACAAGATAATCTTTAGGGTCCCTTCCAACCTAAGCAATTCTGTAATTGTGATTCCATGAAATTAAAAACATTAAAAACTTTGTATGACTTTGTAAATGGCCATGTAATGCTACATCTTGCAGCAAAAATCCTATTGCTGTAACAGCATATGTTAACTCATATTTCAGGGGATGCTACAATTTTAATGCCTTTGCCATGTGTAAGGGTTTCAGAGGCCCTGAGTAGCCCATGGGATGGACTTTGGAAACCTTAAAAACTCAATATGATCCTCTTCCTCCAAATTACAGATTGCTTTTGTTTTGCTGTTCTGTGTTTAATTAATCTCATTAATTAAATGCCCTGAATGACATTAGGATCAGCCTGTTATCCACATCTTGAGCATTGCCTCTGAAATCCAGAAGGATTGATTCATTTTCTTTCCCTGCCATTTTTAAAGTGAAATCTGTGTTGGCAATCAATTTCTTTTGCCAATAAAAATCCTGTTAAAAATGTAGATATCCTGTTAAAGATGTAGATATCTTTTGACAGCCATATAAACATATAACTTTAAACTTTTCATTAAACTGCATTATTTTTGCTAAAAAGGATAGATTAGAGCTGTATGCATTTTTCAGTGGTTAAAAACATAGTAATATTGTGCCATTTGTCTACATTTTACTTATGTTAGCAAATCGTGACTGATGGGATTTTTTGTTTTGGTGATTACTGTACACTGTGGGTTTTTGCCAAGTTGGGTGAAACAGGCACTCAGTTAAATTATGTATACAGAATTTTATTTATTAGCTAATTAAAGCACTCTTAAATGTGATGAATACAGGAGAGGGGAAATAAGCTTATCCAAAGCTGTTCTACATTCAAAATTATTATGAAACAAAGTGGTATGATAATGATGGTTCTAAATATGTGAAGGAATCGATAAGTGAAAACAGTTGGTTTTTGTAATTTTGCATACTTTCATACTTCCCTGCTGTGTCAACCCCCATCACTGTCCCAGATTCAAACCAGTTAATTTGCTAAACTAAACTCATGGGGTAGAAGGTTATTACAGAAATGTTCTCTGTGCAGCTGTTGAGGATGCTCCTGTGAGTGAAACGCAAGTTAAAATTTAGAAGCTGTGATCAGTTGAAATGCTCAGATGCTCAGACAGCAGCTTCTGTTCAGGAGTTTGACTTTTTCATAAAGCTAATCACTGCACTGCTGGTTTCTCTCAATTTACATCACATTATAAGATCATGACTTTAAATCAAATGTAAACTTCCCCCCCACCCCATGATATTTAAAGAGGTATTTAAGCAAAAGTTGCTATTAGAAGCACAAAAGAAATCTTGTGTTCTTCAGCCAAATTTGCATTTTCAGCTGTCAGATCAGATCTCTAGCTGACCCAGTTTGAATACATGGCAGCCACTCGTGCTACAGAATTAGATCAGTTGAAGCCTCCATATGATCAGGTTCAAACAGCTCTTGACTCTAAACTGTGTTGAAGTCTTCAGGAGTGGGAAGTACGCTGAGACTAGAGTGCCAAGGGGAATTTAGCACTGAATGGATATTTTTTTCTGGAGTATATTTGGCTGAGGTTAGTCACAAGGTTGGTCTGTGGTCATGGGCACTCATGGTGTTGTGTTGGCCTATGCATGCATCTTTATTTGCCAGTTTTGCTGGATTCCTGGGACTAAGGGATATATAGGGAAAGCACTCTGGATTTAGAGATCTGCATCTTTCCATTATTGTGGAGTGGGATGTAGGCTGTGTGCCAAGGGCTGAAAAACAAAGTGGAACATTAGTCTTAAACAGCAAGTGAAAAGCTCTCCTTTGACCTGTTAATCAGCTGCCCTAGGTTGGGCGTTTTTCTTAGCAAAATGTGTTGCTGTTTAGAGGTGTATTTGGTTTAGAATGCCATCAGCACTGTTATCTGGGTTTTAGCAGCCATAAAATAATTTATATTCCAGCACAAGATGACCTTGTCCCTACCTGCATTTTGCTGTGACTCCAGACCTGATAATAGTTGGTAGTGTCTATGATTATTCCATTACTAGTTAGTTAGGAAAATGCCTGCACTTAAGTTTAATTTTAAAGGAGCTGTTTGGCAGCTGTCAGTTGAATGGCTGTAGTTACTATAGCAAGAGCTACCTCCTGCCTCTGTAAGCAAACACTGGTGGGTTTCCTGCTGAACTGTTGATTGATTTGGATTCAGCAAACAAGGAAAAACAGATTTGCAGGTCCTTAGGTAGCAGGAATGACAGCCCACCTGCGCAAGACAGCTGAGCTGAGCTGCAATGGAGGCAGCTGCATAGCTCCTTTCTTTTCCCTTGCCCCAGCCCTGGCACTGGTCCAGTTCTAAGATACAGCAGAAACATGCTGCATAGAAACTGTTGGATTTTCTCCCTAAACTAGCTCACTGTGGGATAGGATGAGTGCCAGAGGTGGCATAAGGGAGGAGGATGGTGTCATGAAGGGCAAAGGCAGGTCATGCCCCTTCCTAAGGCTTAACTGCCCCTCAAAATCGCATCTTCAGTTCATGTCAGCTGATTGCAGAGGCTCTGCATGGAAACAGTGTCAACTGAAATATGGCCCCAAATAATTAGAAAATGTTTTATAGGGTAAAGCACATTGGAAGGAGAAAGCCTGGTGGTTTTTTTTAACTGAAAGAAACCACAGACTGTTGTGTGCTTACGGCAGCAACTGCTGTCTGGCTCCCTGCTAGGCTGATTGCACTCAGACATGTATCAGGGGATTCTGCTGAGCGGCTTTGTGGCTTTAATCATATCTTCAAAGACTACAGAAGATGTTGGGATGTGTCCAGTTCTTGTCCTGTTCTTTTTTTCTCCCTTAGAATACTGTGTTCGTGAGGGAAATGAGATCATATGAGCCCAGAACGCAACTTTGAAGTCAACCCTCATTGTAGGTATCAGTGGGAGAGATTTCACCTTTAGCATGATTGTAAAGTTTTGGAAGACTCATGATTTCTGGCACTAAACTGAATTAAACAAAGTCCTGTTCAAATCTATTAGGAGAAAAAACATCCTTATGCTTGTTCTCAAGATACAACCTCAAAAAGTAATTCCTCACTTCTAATTTCTGTGGTGAATTCTTGCCATGTGGTTACCCTTGTATATTTAGGACTATTTATCTCTGTAGTTTAACCTTTCAAAAAGGTCAATGCAACTAAATGTGTGGTGTTGGATTTTTTAATTTTTTTTTTAGAATTAGTCCCAGCACCGTGACTTTTCCATCATGTCAGAACCTATCACGCTCAATGTTGGAGGAAAACTCTATACCACCTCTCTGTCCACTCTGACTAGCTTTCCAGACTCCATGCTGGGGGCTATGTTTAGTGGGAAGATCCCAACCAAGAAAGACAGCCAAGGCAACTGCTTTATTGACAGAGATGGCAAAATCTTCCGCTATATCCTGAACTTTTTACGAACTTCTCACTTGGACCTCCCTGAAGACTTTCAGGAAATGGGCTTACTGCGGCGGGAAGTAGATTTTTACCAAATTCAGCCACTGATTGAGGCCTTGCAGGAGAAGGAGGTAGAGCTTTCTAAAGCAGAGAAAAATGCCATGCTCAACATCACCCTCGATCAGAAGACCCAGACTGTTCACTTCACTGTCCGAGAGGCACCTCAGATTTACAGCCTATCTTCCTCCAACATGGAAGTGTTCAGTGCTCATATCTTCTCCACATCATGCCTGTTCCTGAAGCTTCTTGGTTCCAAACTTTACTACTGTTTCAATGGAAACCTTTCCTCAATATCCAGTTACCTGCAGGACCCCAACCACTTGACCTTAGATTGGGTTGCAGGTGTGGAAGGTCTTCCTGAAGAAGAGTACACCAGGCAGAACTTGAAGAGACTCTGGGTGGTGCCCGATAATAAGCAAATCAATAGTTTCCAGGTGTTTGTGGAAGAAGTGCTGAAAATAGCCCTGAGTGATGGTTTCTGCATAGATTCTGCTCATCCACATACTTCAGATTTCATGAATAATAAGATTATTCGCCTAATTCGGTACAAGTAGGAATGGCTGTTTGTTGTGGTGCCAGCATGGAGATAACACAGGTTAAGTGTTTCCCTTTAAAACACACTTACAGCCTAATTCAGAATCATGCTTATCTGGATTAAGAGTCACTAACAAGGAGATGATTTTCCTTTAATGTACTTACCAATGCGACCTTTCAGAATATGTCCATATTCCAGACAGAAGCAATCTTGTCTAGCACCTGAATTGAGGACTGGCTCTGTCTCTGCTGCTGCCTCTGACCTGCTGTACAATACTGGGGAAGATCACTTAAGCTCTGTCCTCTGTACGTTTTCCAGTTGGAAAATGGGAGTGATCCTTAAACTGCATTGCCAGGGGATGTGAGAGTTCGGTATCCATGGTTTGGAATGTGTCTGGAGAACGGATGCAGCGAAAGATACCATGGAGCTGCAGTGCAGCGGACAGCCCTAGGAGCACATCTGCCATGTCTTGCTGTATCACCTGTGCAGAGCATCCAAGAAGCTTGTTTGGATCTGCAGAGAAGCAGCCTTCCCATGTGCACTCAATATAGCTGTAAGGGATGGTGCAAATTGCAAATCAGTAAGGGAACCTGTCTCTTTGGGTTCAACAAAGGATTTCTGTCACACTGTGAAGCTGGCTTTGGTTTTCTTCTGAACCCTGTGAGGAAGCCCCTGCTTTATTGTGCTTTCAGGGAAGCCGTGTTGGAATAATGTGACTGGCAAGGAAGCCATAGAAGAGAGAATGGTGTTTTTACAAACCAGGAAGATTAAACCTTTACTTTTACATTCCAAATACATCCAAGACAGCTAGTCCTTTTCTTTCTCTTACAATGTTAATATTTGTCTGGAGGATGCTGCTGAAACTTTTTAAAGTGAAGACAGATTTTGGGGCAGAGGCCCCAAATGTCTTCTAAACATTTGAGCCTCTTTTGGGCACATCTCCCTTCAGCAGTGCCTGGAATGCATGGGATGCTCTCTGGGTAGGATGGATTCCATTTGAAAAGACAACAGTCTCACCAGGTTACACCTAATATTTTTCATTGCAAAAACAGAGACTCATTTTTCCTATCCTGGTACATTGAGTCTTTTTTTTGTTTAATATCATTGTGAAATGGTCAGGTCACTAAAAGAATTTTACCTGCTTGCTTGGCTTCAGTGTCAGCTTGCCAAAGGGAAGGCAGTGGGAAACCAGAGGTCAAGCTCTTCCCTATACTTCTGGTCTGTGCTGTAATGAAGATCATAACTCACTAGCTGCATGTTGTCTCTAAACATAATTTGTGCCACATTCAAGATGGTTGTTTTTCAGCTAATTATGTTTAAAAGTACCTTAACTGTATTTCCCTAACCAGATTGCTGTGAGTGCATGAGAGGCCCTCTGGAACATTTTTGGGTGTCTTTAATGAGATAGAATGGAAAATGCAATAACTAAGTTTTGCATTTAAAATCTTAGTGCTTCCAAAGGTTCCTAGCACAGGGCTGCAAAGCTCAGTACTACACATGTTCTTGTTTCCCAAAGTAACTACTCTGTCGTTACATGAAGCTGATCTGTGAACAAGCATAATGAAGCTTTTTTTCTTGTAAAAAAACAGTGAGATCAATATATTCCTACTGTCCCAAGCTGTGACTGCATGAACAACACAAATCAGCATGCTGATGGGTAAAATGCACATTCTGCAGCTGTTGCCAGCCTGTTACAAACCACTGCCCTTTGTCTGACATGATGCTAAAACCAGCATGATACACATGGGACCATGTTGTCAGGAAGCACTGACTGGGCTTGCAGCCCTAAGAACCACTAAACATGGCAAATTTTGTGAATTTTGAGGATTGTAAACAGGATTTTGTGTCCAAATTCAGGTTTGAGTCACCATGTTCCTCTAGTGTTAGTTGCATTAGGAAGGACTTTTTTTTCTTTAATCCCAGTCCTGAATTATAAAGCACAAGTTTGCCAATCAGCTGGACACTCACAGTGATGATCTATGCTGGTAATATGATTATGATCTGTAAAATGAACCCTCTTTCATCAAATCTATGACTTAAAACAGATATGCCTTTGCTGAATTTATGATAACAGAGCCTTTGGGGACTGTTGACAGGATTTCTTTTTAACCCACACCCTTGAGAGTAGATTTTAAATGATCTGTAACCAGAGCTCCTGTGTGTCATGACTAAAATAATACTCAACAGTAGGAATTTGTTTCCTGTCAGCTTGAGTTTATCCAAAGGTAAGAGCAGTGGGCTTAGACCTCATTTGGAAGGGTAGTGGGGGGAAAGTCTGACCCACACCCTTTAGAGCTCTGGATCAGTACTGCTTCATTCTGTTTCAGCAAAATAAAATGTTCCATGGGAGAGCTAAATCCTTAGTGCATTTTTTGGTGAAAGGCATGTCAGAGGAGTCTGTAAAAGGAGAGAGAACTGGACTCAGATTTTCACCTGGAGTGCTTCAACCCATCAGTCTGCTCTGCAAAAGATGAACAAATTGAATACAGATTTATTTGTGCTCATGCAACTAAGTCAGGAAATGGTCAGGAAATGGTCAGCTGGCCCCAGATCTCTGTCATTTTTTAATAGAGAGTGAGATGCAAAGTACCTCTCTTTTATATACATAGATGCAAAATTTCCAGCCAGTATAAAGACATGAGTGAAGCCATGCTTTGGGAGGAGCAGAAAAACTTGAGGTACCTCTAACTTGCTAAGCACAATACACATCCTTAAGTGTGAGGTACTATTTATACTGGAAATGGGCGGTAAGTGAATCACTTGTGATTGCAGTCAAACATATGTTCTACAAATGCAGCTGCTGTTTCAAACTCCACACTAAGCTCAATTTATAGCTGCTCCCGAATTCTGCAGTCTGTGAGTTACATTATAATGACTGTTTATAGGAACGTTCTCTATCCAGAGCATTTGTTTGCATTTTATCTGAATAGCTGGTTTTTGTTTACCTTCTTTTTCTGAGCCCTGGAGGTGTAACTTGCTTTTGTTTACCAGTCAACAGCACTGATAATGATTCTACTCAAGAGTTTTCCTGAATTAAAGAGAAGCAAAGATGCACAGAGCCATACTAAGTATAGCACAACCCCATGACTAGTCATGAAAAGCACTCGGCATTTATTAGGAGTAACATCTAAAAATTATTTCACTGTTGAGTGGAATATTCCCTCTCAGAACAAACTATTTTTTCCTGGAAAGGAAAGGATCTAGTGACATGTTCTTTCCTTAACGTTTGATGGCTGTTTCCTTCTACATCTTGGTGCATAACTCCTGATTCTGCCCTATGCCTGTCTCCCTCAATACCTTAGTGTACAAAATGATGCCAAACCGTGCAATTTTTTTTTTTAATTGCCTCAATTTTTTTTTCCTAAATGGCCACTGAATAGAGCGTTCAGTAGTGTTAGAGCAGAAGAATATCAGAGTTAGGGCAGATTATAAACAAGATTTTAGCAGTAGTCTAATGGCATTCTCAGATCTGGACATGTGCATAGCACAGTGGTATTTCTTACATGATAAAAAGGCTATTATGAAACATTCTCATGAACTCCAGAAAGAATCACTCATTTTTGGATTTCTTTATGTGTTTTTAGGGTTGATATCTATTAAATATCTGATAATGTCCAGTTACAATAAGACTGAAACTGTGCATGAATATTAAGAGATGCTTGGTTTACACAGCTGTTAAGGGTTGTGAGGAGTTGATGGGAGGAGTGTTTCTGCAGGCAATGGAAAGGAAATAAAAGAAGTAGTTGTAAAAGGTTAGATCTGAAAAAACTCAGGTTAACAAGAAATCCAGGATTTAGAAGGGAGAGAATAAAAATATCTTGTGTTCAGGAAAAAAAAAAAACCAGCAAGATAACAATGGAGACAAAGATTTTGCTACAAGAGGCTGTGATTGGAATGATTCATTGGTCCTTTCAAGTTTTCCTCTCCTATTATGCACTTTAAATATGGGTCATGCCAAGAGTTATGCTAGTAGCTTCTTGGGAGCAGGCAGCTTTGCTTCAATTTGCATGTGCTTCGAATCACCAAACATTTGCACTGCTGTACTTAACACATTATAACTGGATTGTTGAGTATAAATTGCTGCTCGAGTTGTCTGGCAGCAAATATCTGCAGTTAATCAGATTTATTCCCAGGAATAAAAGGCTAGTACATGAGTCCGTATATACATCCGTACAGAAGGTTGATGGAAGTGAGAAATACTGCCTTCAGCCATAGACTGTGGAAAATAAATCTAGGATCCTTTGACACTTCAAAGATAAATGGAGACATTATGAAGAAAACTCCCTTGGGGAGTTTTATTTTCACCCCATCCCGCTGAATTTGGTGCCACTGCTCAGAATTTCAATGTATTTTGAAGTATTTTACTTCGATTCTGTATCTACACACTGATGGACACAAATATGCAGGGAACAAACAGTGCTAATATGTGGCCTTTCCAGTAACAGTCTCCTATGTGAATTAGTACAGGCAGTCATGCAGATATTCTGTGCAAGATCGAGTAAAAATATCCAGATCAGGCCCAGGTTCATTTGGGAATAACACAAGGAATGTTTTTCCTATGAATTCAGAGGAAAAAAAAAAGGGGCCTATAGGAGAGGGCTATATCTAAGAATTTCTCCTCACCCTCTTGGCATTCCCCTTAGTATTTTCATGCTCCAACTCGTAATTGCAGGAATTTCACATTGATCAGAATTTGGACCCAAATTCACTAAAAGCCAAGCTTTTGAATCAATAGTGTTTGAAAAGTGTGAAAAGATGGTCTTTGTAGCTTCCCACCTTCACATAGAGCCTGTGGGATTCCCACATTTAAAAATCTGATTGCACTTCTCTGCTTTTAACTCTTCCTGTGAACTAAGATGTATTTTAGAAAGCACTAAATAAAATGTGAATTAAGCAGGAGGTGCTCTGCCTGACATGTATTTCTTGAGAAAAAAGTATGAGTGATGTTTGCTGGACCTGCAGCTTTTCCTTTCTCTAGCGATTTTAAACAGTGCCTCACTGCAATGCTTACTCACTGCAATGCCCTCTCCGTGGCTGGGAATTGTAGGAAGCTCCCCAGGAATCAGTGCAATTGCAGAAAACTTGGGTGAACAAGCCTTTATAAATAATCAAAACTACTTTAAATGCATTAGCTCGTTTATGTTTCCAACATTCATAAACAGAGGATTCGTTTTTCTGGAAAACCTTTCTTAAATCCTGATGCTTTACTGCTGTTAGACTTGTCTCTAGTTCCTGAGCTTGAGCAAACCGTAATACATTGCTGCTGTACAGGAAAATAAAAATTGAGCATATTATCTGTATGATTCAGTGCAGCTCCTAAAAGATGCTATTCCTAGACGGATGAAGGTTTGCTCTAAGGAAGCTAAAAAGGCATCAGCCTCGTACGCATCCACCCTCCAGGCTGGGAGGAAGGTATTACAAAAATTAAGCCTGAAAGAGCACTTTGTAGCTGGAAGCTGACCTGGACACCAGCCCCATGGTTGGAGAGGGCAGCTCTGTGGAGCAGAGGTGTGCACTGAGGCAGCTTCTGCCCAGGGGAGGTTGGGTGGCCTCACGCCACCGAGCAGCTCCTCACTCACACACTCACTCCCAGGAATACTTCCTCCTCCCTCAGGTTCAACCCGCGGTTCCCTGTAGCAGCCTCAGGTGCTGGATTTATAAATAAAGCCGAGTGAATAGTAATAGAGTGGTACAGCAGCAGGTCTGTTCAGTGTGGATGTCTGCACAGAGGGACAGTGATCAAAGTCGCTGAGCTTTTCTACCCTCAGTCTGTGCGCTCGTTCTTCTCGTGCCTCCTGATCCGGTGGCGATTTTTGGTCTCGGGAGTTCTCTTATTGGATTGTCGCTCCGTGTGCAGGCGGATTTATATAAAACCGTTTCCTGCGCCAATGCCTCGTCACCCTCACAGGAGAGAACTTCCGATCCCCAACTGAAGCGTCCCCTCTTCCAACACCCGTCCATCCCAGCGACATTCCTGGCGACTCCCCGCTCTCNTGGGGCCGCGGTGCCGAGGAGGCCCCGAAGGTCCGTGTGACTCCCGCTGTCGGGAGGGGAGCGGGCGGCGCTGCCGCTGCCGCGTGGCGCAGCTTTGCTCTTCTCTTTGGAAGCCTTTCTAGCCCGTTCCGGCTGGCTGCTGTTCGGGAAGGCCTTTAAGTGTGCCGAAACATTAATGCTTTGTAATTTTGAGTTTTTATACTGAAAAAAACCCAAACAAATTGCCATTAAACATCAACTAGGAATTTCGCATTTATTTTCCGAAAAGGCTAAGCTATAGATAATTTTTGCCCTATAACCACCTGTATGAGTGACTTTTTTCATTGTCAGATAATCATAGGATAAGGAGGAATGATTTTAAACTAAATAAAACGGAAGATTTAGGTGAGACGTTAGAATAAAAATCTTTACTGTGAGGTTGGTGAGATACTGGCACAGGCTGCCCAGAGAAGCTGTGGATGCCCCAGCCCTGGGACTGTTCAAGGCCAGCTTGGATGGGGCTTTGAGAAACCTGGTCTAGTGGAAGGTGTCCCTGCCCATGGCACAGGGGTTGGAACTGGATGATCTTTGAGGTCCCTCCCAACCCAAGCCCTTTTGTGATACATCTTTGGCACAAAGTTATTGAGCAGCTTGTTTGTTACTGTTTCAGTTACTTGATCACAGTAGCGCCCTGGAGGTGATAAATAGAGCTTCTTTTTTATCTACCTGTGGTGATTCACTCAGATTTTTCTCCTGTAAGTGCATGTATGTGACTCTTAAAATACACCTTCTGTAGTTACTCCACAGATTTCGAAGTCCATAGAAACTGGCTTGCCATCACCCACAACTTGCCCCTTTCTCAGTGGTACTATGAGGTAAGTACATGTTCGGTGGTTTTTTTAGCTGTGTATAAATTACAAGCACATTGGGTATGTCAGACCTTGTGAATGCTGGAAGAGATGGTTGGTGACTGTCATGCAGTGGGACAAAAAGATGCCACTCACAGTTTGCTGGCCCTGTGTAGCATTTAGCTGAAAAATGGAAGTTGTTTGGGGAAGCTGCAAGTACTTATGAAGGCAAAAAAATGGGAAGAGCAGTTAAGGCACATGTGTTGATAGAAAGGCTGTATAATACAGGAGCAAGTTGCAATGTAGTCTTGAATTGCTGCTCTCTTTTCTCTTCTCATTGGTGATACACAGTTACCAGAATAAAGAATGAATCATGCAAATAGGTATATACATCTACACATTATGAAATCAATCACTGTGTTAAAGTTTTGAGCGTTTGCTGGTGTGCCAGTAGCATGCATTGATTTTTGTCTAGATGAATCACCTTTAGGTTTGTCACAGACTCAGCCTTCCTAATTGGGTTTTAATCTATCTTCTCATGTCTGCCGGACTACAGGATAGACACTGTAGTGTCTAGTACTCCTCATAAGCATCCAGAAGTAAATGATTTATGCAGGTCAGAACTTTGTAAGACTGATCCAAAAAGACTGTTTTACAAACAGATTTCTACAATGTCAGCATTAACCCCATGCCGGAGCATAAGATGCCTTTCATCAATACAACATAAGCATTTGGGAACATGCTTACTGAAAAATACAGCCAATCCAAACCTGTTCATCTCTGTTCCTCTCCTATTTCCACAGCCAAAGAGTTAATTGTTGATCAGGGCATAACAACAGTCCTTATGGGAAGAGATCACGTAATGCCATTTGATCTTGATAAGGTTGTATTAGAGTTAAGACTTGTTATCTGATGAGTAAAAGTAATTTTGAGGCTGGAGAAAGAGCAATCACCAGCACAATCAGCCTAACATAGACCAGTATTGGCTGTGAGCTATTTTACTGAGATTTGGTAATATTGACCCCATTACTGTAAAGTGATTCATAGGTAACAAACAGTTATATATTGGTTAGGTGCAGGTACCCAAAATTCTCTTTAATCTTTTCCTGCTAATCAGGAGATGGCCTTTCTCTACCAGTACTGCAGGAGAGCAGCTTAAATCACATTAAGCACCACAGAGCTGGCTACTTATTGTGGAGTAGTTTCTGTTAAATAGAGGTTACTGAGAGAAAATGCATTAGCTGGTTGGCTGCAATGAGCTGTACCTGAAGAACCGTGAACAGCATGGTTTGTTATAAATTACTTAATCTCGTTTTGTCTTTAGGCAACCTCGGAATGGACCCTGGATTATCCACCGTTTTTCGCTTGGTTTGAATACGCACTTTCTCACATTGCCAAGTACTTTGACCCCCAGATGTTGGTTGTCGAAAACTTGAATTACACCAGTCGTGCAACTGTCTTCTTCCAAAGGCTTTCTGTCATCTTTACAGATACCCTCTTCATATATGCAGTTCATGAGTAAGTCATAAGGTTCTAATTTTCGGGACAGTGAATAGTCTTTAATATGTGGGCTTGTTATGTAGCCATAAAAAATAACTATTTGTACAAATAAGCTTGTAAATGTATGGAAATACCAGAGTTGCTTGAACCTGTTCAAGGAGAAACTTTGAATATGGTGCTAAGCACCAGATAACGTGCTCTTCTTGGAGATGTGGTTGCTGTACACATGATGGATTTGCACACACTCAGACAACATGTTTCACATGTTATATTTGGTTTTGCTTCTGTCACTGGGCTCATTTTGTAGGAGTTGCAGGACAGCTGGTGTGCTCAGAATAGGTTTTTCCTGTTATTTTTCTTATTACTCTGCTCTTCCAGAGTAGAAGCATAAAGGAAATCTGTCACGATATGCCAGTATCACCAAATATGCAAAGTTGCTCCTGAGTTTGTGAAGAACTATTTACCGTATATCTAAAGAGTAGATTGCAGAGATGTTCTGAGGAACATGTTGCCTTTCTTAATGAATTGGCTGTAACAGTCTTCCCTCATTTATTCTGTCTGCTCAAAACCTGGGTAGGAAATTCTCTTGAGTGGACCACTGCCTAAGCTCCTTTATTTACTTTCTTTACTTGAAATCGGCTAGCTTTGCATTGTGACTTCTTTTCCTTTTGTTTGGATGCCCAAATGTGTGAATGTGAGGCTGAAGGCTCAGGGCTGGTGCTGGCATGGGGTCATTTTGCTAAGAAAGGTGGTAGATGCCCCATGCCTGGAAAAATTCAAGGCCAGGTAGGATGGGGATTTGAGCACCCTGGTCTAGTGGCAGGTGTCCCTGCTCATAGCAGGGAGGTTGCACTAATAGTATTTCTATACAGATAATCTGTAACTTTTTAATCTGACCTAAGATTACCTTCAAAAATAATATGAACTGTATTGCTTCACACTGAGAAGAAATAAGATACTTTTAACCAAGAGAAATAACTCATAATATGGCAGGGGGCAGGGGAAGCCAGGGAGAGGTTAATGTTGAACCATGCTTTTGCTTGTATGTTTGAATTAAAACTTCTGTTTCTTCTACTCTTGTTCAGGTGCTGCAGATGTGTAAATGGAAAACGAGCTGCAAAGGATATCCTGGAAAAACCAACATTTATTCTTGCTGTTCTGCTGTTGTGGAATTTTGGGTTGTTAATTGTGGATCGTATCCTTTCAAACCATTGTGGGTTGTTTGTGGCAACCTGTTACAGTGTGTACAGTACAATATTAATACTATTACGGTCATAGCAAGTAACGCTGCTGGTTTTGTGTTTGGGGTTGGTTAAATAACATTATGTTTAGAATTACTATTTGGCAAAATGGAAGTTAGTCAGTTCTTGGTCTGATTTGCCAGAAGTGGAGGAGGAGGACCAGCTAGTCATGCAACAATGTGCCTGTTCCTGCTGGCTCTTCCTCCTCTGCCTGCCTACAGGAGTATTAGCAGAGAGGCTCTGTGTTCTGGGTGTGGTTCCAGTTTTGTCCTGTGGCAAGGAAAATCTTCTAAGTGCTTTAAGATTCAGACTGTATTTAATTAGTTAACATTATATGGGAAGTGTTTATAAAAAAAGAAGGAAGCATTGAATCATACAGTGGTTTGGGTTGGAAGAGACGTTAAAGATCGTTTAATTCCTGCCACAGGCAGGGATACCTTCCACTAGACCAGGTTGCTCAAAGCCTCACTCAGCCTGATCTTGAACACTTCAAGGGACAAGGCATCCACAACTTCTCTGGGCAACCTGTTCCAATCCCTCATCACCCTCACAGTAAAGGACTTCTTCCTAATATCCAATCTAAATCTCTTTTAGTTTACAGCCATTTTCCCTTACCCTATCACTCCATGCCCTTGTCAAAAGTCCCGTCCAGCTCTCTTAGAGCACCTTCCAGTACCTAAAGGGGCTACAAGGTCTCTCCAGAGCTTTTCCCTCTTCAGGCTGAACAACCCCATCTGTCTCAGCCTGCCTCCATAGTAGAGGTGCTCCAGCCCTCAGAGCATGTTCGTGGCCTTCTCTGAACACCCTCCAACGGGTCCATATCCTATATAAAAATAACAGGAAATCACAATTACTGCCAGTCAATCTTGACACAGTGTGCATTTAAAGGAAGGACTTTGTTTTCTCTCACAGTTCTTCTGTATGTTGCCCACTTAGAAGTGGTAGAAAAGTGAGGGCTACTGTCACCACCCACTAACCAATGTTTGGCAGTAACGAATTACTTAAAAATTAAAGCAGAGCTTTAACCTTTTTTGGGTTGTGTTAAAAAAGTTGCACGATATATATGTAGATTGTTGTGTTTCATTTCATCATGGTAATGTGCCAGCATTAGTGTATTTTGTGTCTAACAGTACTTATAGATAAGGTTAAATAATGACTTGTGTCTATGTGGTGTGAACTTAAGGTTGCTTTCTTGATTTAAATTCCATTTTCATTTTCATTTATTCCTCATGACTTTGAATCTTCTCCAGAAAACATAGTAACAAAGAAAGCTTGCTTTATTCCTTGACTCAAGTTCAGATATTCACTTCCAGTACAATGGCTTCCTGTTTGGGCTGATGCTTCTTTCTGTTGCTCGGCTGTGTCAGGTAAACTCTAGTGACTCTTGTCTGTCTGTTGCCACATGTATTTTGGGTGCATTAATTCACTGCATAGGGCTGCTCATGTCATGGGCAACGGTAGTGGCTTCACGTTGAGGTATGTGAAGCTGGAAGTCTAATTATTTATTGAGTTTGTGGGGAAGAGAAAAACTTGGAACTCACCCTAATTACTTGCTGATGCTGCAGCATTGCAGTTTGTTTTAAGAAAGCTAAATTCGGTGTTACACCTGAGCAATGTGGCATCATTTCTTGCCATCTTATCGTCTTCCAAATCACCAGTCCTTAGAAAATGTACTTTTGAAGCTGCAGGGAGGTGAGGTCTGTTCCAGTTTAAGTATTGTGTGACAGGATAGTTGCCTTCTCCATCCCTGTTGGACATAACACTACAGAGTTTGCAACTTGTAGAAAATACTTCCTTTTTTTTTAATGCTTATAATAAATGTCCCATCACCTTAGGAATACAACAGGGGACCATTAAAAGTGAGTACAAAGAGAAGAGCTTAGGTTTTGTTCTGCTTTTCTTTCAGAAAAGGTATTTGGAGGGTGCTCTTCTTTTTGCTGTTCTTCTGCATTTCAAACACATCTACATCTATGTGGCCCCAGCATATGGCATTTATTTGTTACGATCCTATTGTTTTACTGCAAATAATGCAGGTAAGATGGGTTGTTCCTCACTGGCTTTTGGGGGGAGTTGTGTTAATCAGTAGAACTAGGGGAATACTCAAGACCTGCAGGTACAATTGGAACAAAATGCTTCTGTGTCAAACAAAAATTCTGAGAACAGAATTGGTAGGATCTTGAAAGATCTTTGAAATACGTTTTGTACAAGTTCTGTTTCTTCAAGAGTTCTTTGTTAAGAAAAAACGACATGAACAAACTGCAGGTGGCACTTGGAAGCCATAAGAATTATTCTGGATATGAAGCAATTAGATGGTATAGGAAGCTATTTCAAAGACTTTCTTTGAGTTTCTCTCCACTTTTTAGCACTGAGACATGCCTGATACTCCGTATGTGAACAGGGAAGGGAAATTTGGAAGATGCCGAAGGATTGTATAATGCAGGAGCTGCAGTGTGGAAAAGAGAAATGCCAGCTAACTGTTGAAGGAAGCAACTGAATATATTGGCATAAAAGGCTGTGTGCCCCTTTTAGATAGGTGCTAGCAATTCCCTGTCACGGTGGAATGCTTTGTCTCCCTTCTCTACTTCCCACAGCAATTGTTTCCTTAATCTGTTTCTTGTAGATGGATCCCTGAAGTGGAGAAGTTTCAGCTTCCTTCATGTAACTCTTCTGGGACTGATTGTCTGTCTTGTTTCTGCTCTTTCATTGGGACCCTTCCTAGTATTGGTAATAACCCCTTCTCACATGTTATTCCCCTGAACAGTTAGAAACTTGCGTTATAAACATATAAACCATATCTCATCTAAAGAGGCCATGTCTTTGTTCTGTTTTCCGTAGGGTCAGCTGCCTCAAGTCATTTCACGGCTCTTCCCTTTCAAGCGAGGTCTCTGCCATGCCTACTGGGCTCCAAACTTCTGGGCTTTGTACAATGCCGTGGATAAAGCACTAACAATTCTTGGTCAGTATGCTCATCTTGCTGTTTGGTGCCTATTTGCAGATAGAGCTTTCTGGATTTTAGTCTTCCCCGTTTGAAATGTAGGTGGTAAATTATGTTTTCAGATTGCCATAAATCATGTGGTTGTCCACATAATCCAGTGCATAAGTTATCAGCAGTAAGTTACAGATCAATCACTTCCCTCTGTCATCCTTTAAAAAAAGAGAAGACTTGGCCATGTACTTAGTTCAGCTACTTCATCTTCTTTATTACCATTTATCAGCTTGTGCTTTTTTATGTGGTTTGTTTGGGATTTTTTTTAGGTTTAAAGTGCAATTTTCTTGATGGTACAAAAATTCCTAAAGCTTCAATGACAGGAGGGCTGGTTCAAGAGTTTCAACACACTGTCCTCCCTTCAGTGACTCCACTGGCAACATTAATCTGTACTTTCATAGCTATATTGGTAAGAGCAATTAATATTTTTTGAAATTTAGTGTGTTTTGTCCCCAGTAGGTTTTAATTGATTAGTATGCACATCACATGAATTTTAATTCTTGGGCAATAAATACGTTGTGAATAATATGTAGGGACTGATAAAATTAGTTTAATGGCTTAGATTGGAAGACAATTTTTGCATGCAACACAAATAGCAGGGAATTGCTGTGCTCTCTCAGTCTACTTTTCCCTTCTGTTATTTTGACAGAATTCCTTCAGGCTCTGTTCATACATCCAAATAGACTGGGTTCCTCCATTGGTATATATTGCTTGTGCCACACAAGCACAGCCTGGGTGCAGTGGTGTTCAGTAACATTGGCAAATCTCTTTGGACAATGGCTTGTGTTCGGGATTGCAAAACTTTTCACTGAAGTCCTGTTTTTGCCTGTTGTTTCTAGCCCTCTGTTTTCTGTCTTTGGTTTAAACCTCAAGGGCCCAGAGGCTTTCTGCAGTGCCTTGTTCTTTGTGCATTGAGCTCCTTCATGTTTGGCTGGCACGTGCATGAGAAAGCAATACTCCTTGCTATTCTGCCTTTAAGGTAAGTGAATTTTGAACATAGTAGTTGGCCAAACTGAACCTGCAGCCACTTGTTGGGGAATCCTCAAAGGGAATCCCTTTGTTTTCAGTGTATTTTGAAAGATGAACTTTTTTCCTAGAATGCCTTAAGCTGTAACAGCATAGTGCACTTAAAGTAAATTAATTTCATGCACAGTTCAAACCTTGATGAGTGCTGTGGTTCATATTTTAAAATGCTGGATAGATTGCTCAGGAGCCAGCTGAGGAAAGGGATCTTCTGCACTGTGCTTGATGAGAACAATCCACAATTTCTACTGAAAGAACTTCATGCCTGCCTAGGGTAGAAGTGAAGCTGTAGTTCCTAAGCTGCCTGACCAGTATTGCTACAAATTATTTTCCTTCCTCAGAGATTTAGTGATGTTTAATCTGTTTGTCTGCTGGGCCATGCTGATAGTTTTGTTCAGTGGGTGTGTGGTTTTCTGAGGGAGGGCTTCCTGGCTGATTTTTCTCCTGCATTTTTATCTCTGAGGCCACATAGTTTGGAAGCAGGAGACTTCATCACAGGTCCAGTGTTTGAAGGGACTGGGGTACTTTGAAACTGTTTGACTTGTATTTCAGTCTTCAGTGAATTGTATAGTGTTTTGCTGAAATTAGGATTCTTTGCTGAAAGACAAAAACATAACAAATTATTGTCATTTTTAGCTTATTGTCTATTCAGAGAGCCAAGGATGCTGGCATCTACTTGATTCTGGCAACAACAGGGCATTTCTCGCTTTTTCCATTGTTGTTCACAGCACCAGGTAAAATGTTCTTTCTGTGGTTTCGTCTTACTGCTTTACTTTATTTTCTCCAGGGATGACATGGACATAATGGGTTTGGATTATTTTAGCTGATACACTGAAAGTTGCAAAAGGCTGTATGTCAGCCTCCTTCCATAAACACAAACTCCCCAGCTTGTGAAAAGAGTCATTGACTTAAATAGCCATGGAGAGGCCACAGACTTTAAGTTGAAATAAAGATGAGAAATTGTCTGAGTTAATATTTATTATCACTCATTCTGCCACAGTTCTAGAAACCTTCCCCTATCATAACCACGTGAAGCAAAAGTGCTGAAGGAAATTTGAAACCACAGCCCTGGCAGGTTGTTTTTCAGCTGAGTGCTACCTTATGCTACCAGTGCTGTGCTTAACTTAAAAAATTGTGCAGCAGCATCAAATAAATCAGTATGTGTACGGACAGATGTGACCAAAACCTGTTTGTTCTTTCTCCTCCTCCCCTTTCATTTAGTCAGGGCCTGTTGGCTTCACTCAAACCACAAGCCATCATAGCTACAACAACACTGTAACACTGAATTCATGGTCATACTTCTGGGAGAGTTCAAACCCTGTCACATTTTTGGTCTGACAATGCTGCTTATTTGTGATAGTGAAGCAGGTGCCTTCAGAAATGAGAAACTTCCTCAACTTTGTCTATTAGTTAATTTTTATCTAGTTTGTAACATAGAGCTCAATAGTCTTGATTTGATTGTTATTTTTGTTTTAGTCACTTTCCAGTTGTTTGTGATTTCTTTAGAATAGGAAAATCTTTTTTGTAGTGCAGTCTCAAATTCTAATTATAATTAGTGTGTTCAGTATGTTTATAGATAATTGAAGTAAGTGTATTGCAAATGCTTGGCACTTCCTTTAGTAAATGTCTGTGCTTATTTTTAGGTATCCTAAGCAGTAAAACATGTAGGTCTGGAGAAAATAAAGCCAGATAATGCAAATGTGACTATTAGCATTTAAAGATACTGCAATATGTATGGCAAAAGCTTTTTATAATTAATTTTAAAAGTACATAATGTAATTTGTTTTTCAGAACTTCCAATTAAAATACTGCTTATGCTGCTGTTTACTGTTTATAGCTTCTCTTCGTTGAAATCATTATTCAGGTAATTAAAGAAATTTGATCTCAATGCCAGGAACAACAACATTTCTTCTGGTGATGGGAACAGCCATTGTCATAAGGGGCAAATGGCACAGAAAACTGATGCTGAAGTGTCAAATCGAAGTGTTACTGGTCAAAAGATGCTGCTGCTTCTGTTCTCAGGAGGCAGTGCTTAAGTTAGGATTATTGCAGCACATCCTGGTTTTTGGGACAGCTGCCCAGTTAGTCCCAGAAGGCTGCAGATCCACCTGCCTCATGCTCTGTTAAAGCACAGAGTTGTGATGCTGTAACATCTGAGGATTTAATTCAGTATTCTAGCACTTACTACAGTGAATTGTCTGCAGGTTGTCTATCATTTATCTTACTGTACTGTGGGTTTTTGCAGTGTAAAAAATACTGTACAGTGGATTTTTGTAGTAAGGTAAATAATGTAGTAGTAGAATGAAAATAACATTCATTTGCAAGCTCTAGTTTGTCCACAAAACTGCAAGTGCTTGGTCGGCAGAGCATAAAATTGCCCCAGTCCTGTGTAGTTTCACAGCCTGTGAATCTCTTACCACTTGCCCAAAGACAGTGCTTATCCTTACAACCCCTCCAGCCCCCACTTCCCTGTTTCCCAAACTTTTCAGGGCAAACCGAAGCTGCGATGAAGGGTTTGTAATGAAGTAGGGACGTACTATATATAAACGTGTATTCAATACTTCAGGTGTTTGCTTTTTCTAGGTGGTTTTCTTTATTTAAGAATTCAATGATTCTGTCTCAAGAGCTCTAGCTAAAAAACTCCATAGGAGCTTAGTTTTTCTTTAGAGATGGAGCTTTTGCAACTTCCTTGTTCCTAACTTGCCAAAACATGAAATTCCATTTAGACTACCTGCAATAAATCCCTGCCACCAGTGTCCTTTTCAAGAGAGATCAGCTCATAGTACATCCTACAGAAAGCTTTGGGGAAGAGCTTAAAATAAATCTGACATTTCCAGTCTTTGGTTGTAGAACAGCTTTGGTGGAACAAGTCTTTGTATGAAGGTCTGTTCAGTTGTTCACTGAAATGGTGTGAGGTGAAGCAGAGCAATTGATGAGGTTTCTCCATAGGATTCTAAGGTGTCCTGATAAGGACATTGATAAGGACATTGAGCTGATCCAATGGGGTTTTTTCCTACTGAAATTCTTTAAATTGTTATTTAAAGCATTATTGTGAACTAATGGGAGATTGTCTTTGCACCGGTGATAGCTGAGAAACAGAATAGTTATTTTTAGTTAACATGTATTTTAACACTACCTCTTTTTTACTTTCTCTGACAGGAGAGACAAACCTCTACTTAACTGGCTTGAAACAATCTACCTCATCCAACTAGTGCCTTTGGAAATCTTCTGTGAAATCATATTTCCTCTGACCCCCTGGAAACGGCACTTCCCTTTTGTCCCCCTGTTGCTGACTTCTGTGTACTGTGCCCTAGGAACCACGTACGCTTGGCTGAAACTCTACGTCTCTGTCTTGACTGAGAGAATTTCTGTCAGACAAAAGGCTGAGTAAAGCCACAGTGCTGGGACCAGTCCCAGGATACCCCTTGGAGGGGATTCCTGGCACGGTGAGGGGTTGTCACAAGGCCATACAGCTCTTGATGAGACACAGTGTACATGTGCCATCGCCACGTGGGGAGCTCTTCTTCCAACACTCCTGTGCTGCCCAACGAGGATACCTCTGATCAGAAGCACTGTCACAGTAATAGGGAGGGCTGCGGGTAAATTGTGAAGCTTAAAAAGGTCCAGACTTCTGTCCTGAGGAAAACCTGCCTGATTTTCCCATTTTAGTTTGTATTTCAATAAAAGTTGCTGTGGCAAATTACAAGGGATGATTGCTGTGTGGGAGAGCATTGTAATTGCATCCTATGGAATTTGTAAATTAAAAACTTGATATTTTTTGTTTGAGCATGTCTTGCTTTTTTTCCAACTCGTGTCTTAAGCCCTGCTTTTGAGGGACACCCACACAACTAAGTATGTAGTGTCTAGCTGGAAATTTGTCCTGAAGTGCTTTGTCAAACTCCTGTGCACTCAAATAAGTTTTAACATATCCATATCCCATCAATCTTATTTCATAGATACTATGCTAAGAGGTTTTAATATTCTTCTAGTGGCTCTTTTTTTGTAGACCAGATGACCAAATTGAGGCATGCTACTCAAATGAATTTTTTTAACACTCTTATACCAGATAATGTGGCTGCATAGTTGCATTTGTAATTCATGTAAAATTCGACAATTCAAGCAAAAGACTAAGTGTCCACAGTTCCTGTAATGACTTAAGTAAAAGACAGATTGTTTTCTATGTAAATAATTGTACCTTTTTAGGCCGTACGTGACCATCCCTAAAGATGTTGCTCTAGAGATTCCAGTGCTGACATGAAACTGGGAGGAGAGAGGGGATGGAATTTTTTTTTTTAGTTAATATTTTTGCCAGTAGTTTTTGAACTTTCTTCAGTGTTAGTGGAAGAACGGGACCCCTTCTTCCTTGGCTTCATCAAGGATAGCCAAAGGGATAGTTACGCTTTTTGAGTTCTTAGAATATTTTGGGTGTTTAAAATACAAGGATTCTAGTTAGGGCAACAGGTGCATGGCAGAGTAATCACTGTGGATGTTTCTGTAAGCAAATATCTTGTACATTTAATGTTTTCTCTACCAGTGAGTTCATATTCAGACATTCTCACTCTAGGTTTCAGTACTTTCTCATAGCTTCTGCTTTTTTTACACTATCAAGGGCTTTGCCATGCTGTTTTTAGCTGCTGTGGCTGCTAGTGGTGCCATGATGCTTCTTCCACCTATATTGTACCTCTGGTCTAAGCCTCAAAGCTCTGCCCAGGGTAAGGTATCCATAATCCTTGTGTTGATCTGTCTACTGGACTGTCCTGTGCAGGGAAATGGTCATATGCAAAAAACCCCCACAAACAACACTGAGGGCTCTTCTGTAGTAGCTGCCTTGCAAGTTGTGAAATCCTCCCAGAAGAGTCTGTGCAGCAAAGCTGTGGATGTCCCATCCCTGGAAGTATTCAAGGCCAGGTTTGATATAGCAACCTGGTCTAGTGGAAGGTCTCCCTGCCTAGGGCAGGGTATTGGAAGCAGATGACCATTTAGCTCCCTTCCAACCCAAACTGTTGTGTGATTCTGTGAAGTTAAACCCAGGGCATGACTGTTTAAGTGGCCATGCATCACCATCGTATGATTCCAGGTTCAGCTGAAGCATCTTCCACTGCAGAGCAGTGACCACCAGCCTCCTCCTGTGTGGACAAAGGCTAAACAATACATTTTTAGGAAAGAGGCTGAGAAGCCTTTAGGACCTGTGACGGGTTTTGTTAATGCAGGTTTTTTCAACGGTTCTGTCAATCCTACTGCAGTGGCAAATGATTTCATGCGATTTTGTATTAATTAGAAAAGAAAAAATTAACAACATGGCGTAGGTCTCAGTCTTTAATCCGTCGGCATGAAGCGCACTGAACATGAATTGGGTTCGATTTTAGTGCTTAATTACCTCCCTAACTGACTTCCCTTCCGCCCTCGCTGGCTCTGCAGAAGCAGCGGGGCCACCTCACCCAGGGGGCCCAGGGCTGCGAGAACCACCCGACCCGGCTGAGGCTGCTCAACCCGGGGCTTTGCGGCGAGGGGTGGGTCTGTGGGGTGGGGGGTTGGAGTTTGGGGTGATTTGGGGGTGGGTTTTTTGTGAAATAACCATAAGCGNNTTTTGTGAAATAACCATAAGCGGAGAAGGCAGCGGAACGCGGGAGCGCGGCGCGGGCCGGCGGGGGAAGGCGCAGCCGGAGCACCGCTCCGCCCGGTCACCTTCGGCAAGCCGCAGCCATGGTGTTCTTCCTGCCCGAC
>VZRM01007140.1:0-52618 GCA_013397955.1 Grantiella picta | reverse complement strand
CCAGCATCTGGTGCAAGAGACAGGGTCAAACTTGGCCCCACTCCGGAGAGGTACCTGGGTGTTCCCACCTGGCCCAAACATATATTAATCCATTGAACTTTATGTTTTTAGGGGACCCTCACCACCAAGAAAATCAGATGGAGATGATCAATGGGACACCACTGAGATCCACAGTGTGGTGATATTTTTTACTTAATCTGTGTCTATCACTCTCTTTCTCTCAAACCATTGATTCTGGCATATGGTGTTGTTAGCACCTTAGTTTGGGCAGAGGCATAAAATTTTTAATAACTCTAAAGACTCTAAAATTTTTAATAACTGGACCATAACAGAACTTTATCAACTTATGTAAATGTCTGAAGGGAGGCTGTCAAGAGCAGGGAGCCAGGCTCTTCTCGTCTGTCCAAGCAATAGGATGAAAGACAATGGGCACAAACTGATGCACAGGGAGTTCCACCTGAACATGATGAAGAACTTGCTTACTGTGTTGGTGAGCAAGCACTGGAACAGGTTGCCCAGAGACATTCTGGACTTTCCCTCACTGAAGATATGCAAGAACCATCTGGACAATCCTGTGCCATGTGCTCTAGGATGATCCTGCTTGAGCAGGGGAATTGGAGCAGTGACCCTTTGAGGTCCCTTCCTGACCAATCCTGGGGTTCTGTGAGATCGTTCATCACGTCTAAGACACTTTTATTGTGTTGCAGTAACCCAGAAGGATGCAGCTGCTCAGCAACAACAACTTTTCATACCCAAGACTAAGTTTTAACCTTGTGGAATTCACAAAGATTCTAGCCTGTGGGGAAAAGGAGGGCAGAAAAAAAAAAGCAAGTCCTACTTAATGCCACATTAGATAATTCTGTCATTTTCTGTTTGTTGGTTTTACCAGTGGCCCTGGAAATAATTAAAATCCTATTGCTTGAAAAAGATTTCAATGGTATGTGATCTACTGAAATGTTGTTCTATCTGAGTCATATATCTTTGACATCCTGCCTCTTTGTAAATTTCTGGATGTGTTATCAAGAGTGAGGATTTGTTCAGCCCAGACGTTTTGTTTACAAGATTAAAGCTAATGCAATCAGGACATGTCAGAGGAGAAGTTACTTGGCACAACCTATCTCTTGACCCCTCCCACTGACTAATATAAAACAAAAAAGGAAAGAAAAGGAACATTGAATAAATAAATCAAAATAAAATATCCTGTGACAGACCATCATAGGATGTCTTTACAAATGTTCTGGTTTTTTAATGATTTATAGGCAGATATGATAATAATTATATCCATTAAAAACTTTCAGGGTTTTTTTTTTTCAAATCTAGAACCAGAACTTTTCAAATGAATATGAAAAGATTCTGAGAATATGTAGACTATATTAGCAAATATGCAATTAGGAAAACAGTAAATGTCAAAAGCCTGGAAGTGATTCTACTGCTCTGAATTTTTATGCTTCACAATGAAACCTGAGGAAAAATATTTCAATCAGACGGTGTAGAGCTAACAGATGAGCTTGAGTTAGAAAGGTTACCTCTTCCCCCAGCTTTTAATATCTTTTCTCAGGACAATTGTAGATGGTTTGAGCTGAGGTAAGGAAGTGTTTAGCAGGGACTTAAATTCCCATTTTAGATCTGTTAAGTTCTTTAGGGCATTTACAGACACTACAATGTCTGAAAATCAGTCAAAGGAATCATAGTGAGAACCATCAGCAAACTAAACTAGGTGCACTGTTGAAAGAGGATATGCTTGACATGTTGCCATTTTCTTTCACAGAAAAGTTTACTTTGCATCTGCCACAACACCAAATGTGAATATTTTAGATTTTCAACGCAAGAAAGCTTTAAATATTTAAACTAAGGATAGTTAAAAATAGACTTCAAATATGAACTCTAAACATTCATTTACCAAAATATAAAAGGAATGGCCATTAAAATTCAGTATTACAGATAACTAACTTAGATCTGTTGAACCACTTTGGACATAACTTTAGAGTTTACCACTTTAAATAGAATGTTATGTGCACAATATAAAATTTAGCATCTCTAACCCACAGAGGATATCCTTTCCTTCTTCTTTACTGCATACATTCACTTACTTTTTTATGTAACTAGTGTAACATTAGATGATAATGCACTGGTGAATTTTGCTTACTCTTATCTTCAGGTTTTTTTTTTTTTAAATAACACAAAACGACAACTCAAAAGTGTGAAATAGTAGCTCTTCCTATTCTGAGTATGGGCATGGAAGCATGTTGAGAAAATAATGCTGGATGCCAAAGTTGTTTTCAATGTCATTTTTTTTTTTATTTTGGTGAGATTTTAGTGGCCTACACATAGTGGAAGACCAGCTGATTTTTTCTATCTCAAGGGAATATTATCTTTCTTATTACAGAGCATATTTGTACTATTTCCATAAATGTATTTATGTAACAAACAGGAATATCCTGATCAGCTCATTGTGTTTGATTTGACACTGCTGATCATTTACTTGCTTGCAGGTCATCTTGCCACATGCTTCTGTAAACACTTTGCAAGTTAATTATCTTAACAACCATGTGTCTGCTGGAAAGCAAACAGTCCTGGGAAAAAAAAATGACATTTCAGAAGTGGGTTCTATAATTTTCTTGTCTATTCTAAAGTGCTGACAATTTTATAAAAAGCATTTTGAAGCATCTCACAACTTTTCCTTGTCACAAATACAAATCATGGAGCTCTCTGTGTGTAGCAGGGCCAGTTGCCTTAGTAACAGCATCACCCCACTTCCTCAACAGAAGTGCCAAGTATCTGTGCTTGAGGCACTGAGGTCTCTCTGCAGTTTCTGTTAAGTCAGTTTTCCAGGGAAGAATGTCAGCTTATTTAAACAGTCTGGGGAAGAATTATATACAGATAAATTTGTCTGAGGTCTCATTTCACTTCACCTCCTGTTAAATATGCTCCTTCTTGTAGAGTGATTAAGTCAATTGTCATTTACTACGCAGTCCCTAAATTTTTAGAGATGTACGGGTGAACAAACTCCCATATAGAAGTAAAACCTTTTATTAAATCTGTAAATTGTATCCTATGTTTAATAGGAAAAAAACCCCAAACATTGAATACACTGTGGGCTACAAAGATACAAATGAAAGTATGCCCAACTGTTCTTGAAGTCTGCAAGTGATGCTAAGAAACTTTACGCTATTATACATACAAAAATAGATTTTCAGTTTTAATTAGTGATTTTGTGGCTTGCTAGCATCACTAGGAAACATATTTCAGTGATCTATGTCACCTCAAGGCAAGAGTCACTTTGAACAGCAGGAAAAATCCCATAAGTACAACTAATCAATTGGAAACCAGCCACTCTTGTCTTTAAAAATGCTTTATAAGGATAATTAAGACAAATTTCTGGCTATAAACCATTTATTTGGAGGTTTTGGGGGGGGGTTGCCTTCCTTTTTTTCTTTTTTTTTCTTTTATTGACTGCTTATTATTTCCTTGAACACAAAGATACTGATGAAAACAAAACACATAACATAAATGAGTTTCATTATAAGGTATTTGGTGACCCTGAATTACTAAGAATAAAATGAAAGCCAAACCAGAAACAAACAAAATCCAAAAACTAACCAAGCCAAAGCAAAGGAACTGGTTATATGTTACAAGTTTCTTCTGCTAGAAGCCATTGATTAAATGGTTCTTTTATTTACCTTCTTCAGCTTATGTGGAGGTATGAAGGTATTACAGACACAAAATAATTGAAACTAAGCATTCAATTTTCAAGGAAAACTTTTTTTTTTTTTAGAATTTAACCCCTTTCAGAAAAATATTGAATATTGTTGACAGTTTATATTGCTAAGAAGGAAAACATTTTGAAATAAAAATATTTGAGTGTATATCAAATTGAATTTCCTTCACCAGTTGTCTGTTATATACTCCTTCAGCAAGACTATTGTAACTAACACTAAATTAATAGAGAATCAGAATGGAGTCTATGATGATGTTTTAAAATAGAAGGGAAAATATATACGATTTAAAGCCTAATGCTGAGAACACTTTAGTATTTATTGGAAAAGTCAAGAAATTTACTTGCTTCTCTAGTCAATGTGAAAGCTATGGGCAGTTGAAAGCAACCATGACACCCAGCCATATTAGAAGTAGCATCTTCTAACAGCCTGTGTTTAGAGCAGGTAGCCTAAATGTATTTGGTTTTTTTTTAAACCAATTTTCGTTGCAAAATCCCGTTTGAAAAGTATGAATTCAAAGTCAGTTTTTCAAGAACAAGTAGAAAATGGAGTTTTGTAAGCAGCCTTTGCTTACCAGGCTAAATTAAATTTCTTTTAAATGAATAGGATGAGTAATATGAGAGAGATCTGAGCAAAAAATAACCAAAACTCTATGGAGACATCTTATAAGGCTATTGAAAATTATTCATTATACTCTCAGACTTTTTACCGTAATTTCCAGCAACAGAAATTTCTTCACAGACTGGGCAAAAGGGAACAAACAACTCACAATCTTTCTGGATCTTCCTAGTACATCTCTCAGTATAAGTTGGATAATGTGAGAGCAGCAACATGAGTGTTTTATCAGTATGCTTCTGGTGAAGTCTGCACCTATTAGAATTTCAAAAGATTCCTAAATTAGATGTTGGTCTGGATTACCCTTAAAAGTAGGGCAGCTGTCACAGAACAAAATTTGTATTCTTTTTTGATAGAGTAATCAAGGGTTCCCTGATAGGAACAATCAGTCCATCACCCAAACCTAAATGAATTACCAAAATATCCAAATAATGCCTTTTTTTCTGTTTTTAACTAATTGTAGAGGATATCGCAAGATATTTGTCAGAGGAGCAGCACTATCCTGACACTTGGATAATTCTCGTGCAGCATTCGTATTTATCTCTCAACTGTTACGTATTATAGAGAGTCTGGTATATGTATGGAGTTAAGAACGCCTCTGTACAAGAGACTGTATACTTTGAATGCAATTTCAAAGTGATTAACATTTTGCACACACTGCCCAATGAACCTGTGGGCTTAACAGGATGATTTCCAACTTCTCACGTGAGTCTAGACATTTCAAATTAAGAAATTATAGTCTCCAAATTTTAGTTAACCTTCTGCAGCACATACTCTGATATTACAGCAGAGACTGACATGCTAACCTGATTCTTAAAGTAGAAATACTGCATTGACAAAAATTTCTGACTGCTGAAGTGTACCAGAAATAATAAACAAGATTTAATCAGCAAAAGTGTTGCATTAGGTAATTATCAACCCCATGATTCCACTCCAACAACTCGTTTTTTTAATACATTTTGTACATACACATACATCACCATGAATTATTCATCAAAATACTGTCAACATGGGATGGAAAATAGAAAAAGAAATAAAAGAATTAATGTGAAGAGCTCCAGACCAACACAAGCTTATGAAAATGTAAATCTCATTTACTTACATTTGGTATAGACAAATACATTGCCATTTTCTTAGAAAATTTAAATAAATTTTATGAAAAGACAAATTGCTACAAAACCAAAAATTTAGCAGAACAGGATTGTTTTACCTTCTGCATCATCATAGAAGCTGTAAGTTATTCTTATATTTAATCTCAAAGAACAGCTCTCTGGCACACCCTTTTTGGCACACAAGAAAATGAGGGGTCTCTCAAGTTGTTGTTGAAATTGATTAACAATTGAAGAACTTCTGTTATAATATTTATAAACAAATGTTAAGTTGAGGAGAGAATAAGCCATGCACCAGGATGAGATAGCATACATTATTAAACAAGAGCATACAGAGACAGAATATATCAACATACCACCCAACCTTTATGAGACTTACTCTACTAACTGTTTTTAGGGTTTCAGCAGGTGGTTATCTTAGAAAAGGGTGAATATTTAACACAAAAATACTTTAAGGAACGTTAAATAAGAGATATGCTTCCTTCCAAATAAAGGGATTACAAACATGAGTTGTATCCTATGCCTAGGAAATTATAGCATTTTTGCCCATAAAAGGTATCAAGATCTATTATAAATTGCATTATACAAAGTAGTTTGAATTAAGCACATAAAAGATAGTTCATGCTACATTTTAAGGGAAGGATCAACGTGCTTCTCCTTTGGTGACCAACTTTAGACTGCTTAGAGATTAAAATAATGAGGCAGCCACCATCTATTCAGCTTTTTTTTCAACTTCACAGCTAACTCCTAGAGTAATTAATGTGTTGCATTTATAGATGCCATGCTGAAGTATCTGATCAATAATTAAAGCCATAATTTCAAAAGCCATAAATGTACTCTTCAAATACATTTTCACTAACTTAAGGAATTTTCCAGCTAGTGAGTGACAGTGGGATAATACAAATAATTTACTTATAAAATCCACTGCTGCGTCTTGTAGCCAAGATAAATTTGCAGAAGAAGAAAGGATGTTGATTTTGTTTACTCACTCCATTAGCTTGTCTTTCACAAGTAATATTCTTTCCCAGTAAATATCCCTTGATACTTCATTTAAAGTCTAAAGAAACCTCTTTGCATTAAATTATTTCATTACACATCATGAAAACTTTGGTCCTAGCATTTATATGTTTTGTCACAAAAGGAAAGAAAAACCCTTTCAAGCCACTAATAGAACTTTTCTTGAGGTAAAGGTTTATTTACTGATCAAGAGAAACAAGTCACTGCAAAGTGAAAAGATGAAGATGTGATTTTTGCTGGCTTCTTACCATGCTTGTTATTGGGCTAACAAGCCTCAGACTGAGAAAAACATATTCTTTTGCTTTGAAAGTCAATTTATTAAACCAGGATACTGTCTCAATCTGAAGTGTAACAAGGAATACTAAGTACAAGTTAGAAATAATGCCATTAAAGACCCTTGCTCTGGTTTTGTCCTAAAAGGAAATGCATGAACTTATTTTGTATTTGAGAAGGGTTTATTGAAAAATAAAAGCAGAGGTGTAGTAAAAAAAAGACCGTAATCTCAGTTCTTCATTATTTGCATCATATAATTTCTGAGTAGTCTAGCAGAACAATCTCAGCTTTTCACAACAGCAAAAGAAAAAAATTAAGCATTTATGAGGCTAATTAGAACATGAGTTATAAGTCATTACTAAGAGGTAGAGACAAGAAGCAACATGTCCTCTGGGAAGACTCTTTAGACAAATATGTTACATTTGTGGCACTCTCACGGTCAGGACATTAAACTATATCATGTTTACTAAACATCTCATATGTTAAGTCACCATATTTTAATCTGGTGTATGTAGGGTTTTACTTCATCTACATACTATTTTAAAATATTACCATTAAAAAAACCCAAAACATCAAAAATCCCAACATAGTTCCCTCTGCAATTTTATTTCAAACTTGCTTAATCACATCCAACTATTTCTTTTGTCATGATTATCCTTTCTTATATAAACAAACTACTAATTTAAAGCAACAAAAAGTCAATTCCCCACAGCAAAAAAATTTATATGGCAATTTCTTTTTATCAGATATTGTTGCTACTGGAACGGGGGTGGGGGGGGGAAGTTGCTAAATGCATGTAAAGGTGCATAAAGGTATTCAGTTATATACAAATATTAAGCCTAAATTTTTTATTAACTCTCCTTGAAAAAATGAAAATATACATCTTAAATCTGCTAAGAGAGTACAATGAATTTTTCTAGTAAAAACAAAACAGAACCTGAGTCAACTTAGTTCCTTGGTTTACCAAAAGAATATCGGTGTGCACATTATAACACATTTTGCACTTATAACAGAATCTTGAAAAGAGTAAAAATATTAAGTCACAGTAGCAATATTTAGGAAGCATAAAAATATCTGGGACTTTTATTAGATTTTTAACAGTGTTTGGGAGGCTATTGTTCAAGAAATTATGCTACCTGATAAAAACCATGCATACAATTTTAAACTTTTTTAATGAAGATTTCAAACATTTCTGCTCCCAAAGTACATGAAACCAGAAATCAGAAGGCAACTCCAACACCTGCCATCTTTCAAGCACACATCACTGAGAACTGAGAATTGATACTCAACTGACAGCAGAATAATTCTTGTTTCAAGGCTTACTCCAAGGTCCTCCATAATCAGAACCGGAATTTGGACAAGGGCAAATCACAGTCTGAGGAAGAAATATGTTACTGTCCAGATAACTAATATTTACTGTGAGGCAGTGGAACAGGTTGCTCAGAGAAGCTGTGGATGCCCCATCCCTGGAAGTGTTCAAGGCCAGGTTGGATGGGGCTCTGAGTGACCTGACCATGAAGATGTTCATGGTCAGGGGATTGATCTAGATATCTTTAAGATCTCTTCCAACCCTGACAGTTCTGTGATTCTGTGGAATAAAGTATATCAGCCCAAGACTGAAATATTTTGTTCTACTAGTTCTGACAGCCAATGGGCTACGGAGCAATGTTAAACACCTTATGAGCTGCCTTGGGATCTAGTTTATTTTTGCATTGTTACTACTATCCAGGGGCATTGCAGGGCACTGACTGTTATGCAAGTCATAACATTTTAAAACAATAAATTACTTTTAAAATTAAAACTATATTTCCCAATTTAAAAGAAGATTTTCTCTTGCTCAGGTAAATTATAGATGGTGAAACACAGACACACAAGAATCCTGTTTTGTAACTGTTCATTAGAAATCATCAGTATTTTTACATGAAAATAAACAAAAGAAAAGATTACATGCTCAAGGCATAATTTTTAGCTTCTGGAAGTATAAAAATAAGTGTATGAAATACACACTAATATTGGAGAAATAAATGGTAAAACCACAACTACTGTTATTTCTAAAAAGAAAAGTCATAACTATTGGTGACTTTAGAGAAAACATGAAATCTGTTGTGCCTAGGTCAGACCTAGGTCATGACTCTTAAATCAGAGCTGCTTAACAGTGCCAGTGTGCAGATAGCTGATTGAAAGTTCTTTCAAGACTTGGGGGAAGTAGGGAAGCCTAAGGACTATGAGTTTGGCTTTGTTTTGTTTATTTACCACCACTGTCACTAGTCCTCTGAAACTGATGGGACTATTATACAGGCTCATTGTATTATACACCAAAGACCTGACTTCTACCATTCTGGTACCAAGACTTTTCAAAATATGTGCATTGTTTCTTTATACATTGCCATTAGGTTTGTGTCTGTATGTTCTCTCTCTTTATTTCCTACAGTTTGTGCCTTATTTGGTACTTAAATTCTTTGTGTTTGCGCAACACAGAACACTCTTATCTTGCTCTCCAGTTACTTCTTCTGTAGTGCTACAAAGAATAATAAGAGAAATTTGCCACACAATATCTCTCACTCAATTTTTTTTTAAGTAGACCATAATTCTGTACGCTCAACAACATCTCCAGTTTTTAAATCCAGGACAGTAAATATAAACAGAAAACCACCCAACAGTAATAAAGCAATTAATGTTGATTCATATCTGTGAATTTCTGTCTTTTCCTAGGATGTAAGAGGGGAAATAAAACTCAAAAATTATAAAGAAATATGAAGTATCTTTAAAAAATATATTGAATCAAAAAATGATTTTACTGTTCTGATGTTCTTAAAAATCTGTTAGATCCATTGTCTCATTTTTCCTTTGATTTCAGACTCACTTTACATCCACCGAGATTGCCAGAAGATACCAAAAGAACAGAAAATCCTGAAGAAATAGAGCAGTGGCAGACATTAATGAGCTAACAATACCCTTGATTTTAGTCATGGAGAGAAAGAAGGCAAAGAGAAAAATCATAGCATTACTATATTATTGCAGTCCAAGTAATATGAATTTTCTGAAACCTATTAGCCAGAAAATGCAAGGGTTGTCTAGCTTTTTTCGTGGGCAATTGATTTTTTTTCATTATTCTGATTAATAAAGAGGGCAAATTTATTCTTGGGGTTTTTTGTTTGGGGTTTTTGGTTTTGTTTTCTTTTTGTTGTTGATTTGGAATTTTTTTTTTGCTTGGTTGGTGGGTTTAGTTTGTTTTTTGGTTTTTTTTTTTAGCTGGGCTCTCTGCAACTTTACGCATTTACTGTGTTGATTTTCCTCCTTTGCCAATTTTAGTTTCATTGGAGACAAAATCAAATGCAGTTTCATGTTGTCTTACAAACAGCTTGCTTTATTTCTTGTGTTTTCCTTCTAGATGTATTTCATTTGCAACCTGATCACCAGTCTTTCTGAATGCCTAGAGCACCTGTTGCTGATTTATTATCTCACAGAGGCCTGCTAGCAACTGTTCTTCCTTTTGCTTGTAGCCTCTGAGAGGTGCCAGTGCATTTGGGCTATGCTGGCAGCCTGGTGGGTGTGCAGATTAAACAGTATGACTTGAACTAAACAGGGCACATCCTAGGAGAGGGGGGAAAAAGAACCAAAAAGAGAAGCTTACTTTCTAGGTTTAATGCAGGAATTACTAATTTTATTCAAGGCAAGCCTAAGTATTTTACCATGTGGGTAAATATAAATGGTATAAATGCATCTCATTAGTGACATTTATTTAACAGAGGTAAACTAGTACACTGCTTGGTAGCTAGTGTGCTTTGAGCTGCTTTCCCAGCAGTTCTGAAACACTTAACCATTTCTTTCATGTTTTCCTGATGTGTTTTCTATAGCAGCCAGTGTCTTCTTGGCTGGATGCTGTGTCTGGAATATGTTGTCCTTGCATTGTACATCTTACACACAACATTGGTAGGCATGTATGTATATAAGGTGTATATCTAGCAGAATCCAGGTTTGTACAGTTGCAGTAAATGGTCTTCATCATGTTCTTTACAGTTCTTTTGCATTTATTTCTGGCTCTGAATCTTCTTAGTGAACTGTCTTACATATTCAAGAGGAGTTTTATTATGGGATTTTCTTGTCAGTTGTGTCACAGTATTTCATCTACACCATGAAAATAGAAGTTAGATTTTTTGAGTCACTAGTTTGTGTTAGAGATAAGAAAAATAGACAATATAAACTAACACATTATGGTTGTCTGTAGCAATGTGGTTCCTTAGGATTCCATGTGCTCCCTTTGTTTCCCTGCTCTGTATGCTATTGGTTCATTTAGAAATATGCATTCTGCTGTACCTGAAAACCTATTGCTGCCAATTTTCCCTTCCTCCTCCTGGGACTGGCTCTAGGGGAGACAGTCCCTCCCCTTCCTTTCCCCTTATAAGCCAGTGTCTGTGTCAGAGAGGGGTCTTCCATCTCTGTGCTGGCAGCCCCTTATCCTCCCCCACAACCCTTTTTCTTTACCCCAAATAAACCTCCCTGACAGAACAGAGATGGAGTCCAGGTTCGTTTCTTTGTCCCACTATTGTTTCCTGCTGAATTGATGTGACTACGAGACTCACGCCACACTGCGGGACCCCGGGGGCTGCCCGCTTCTAATCAGGTGGAATTACGCAGACCAGGGACCCGGTCCGGGGGGAAGCTGGTTCATGCAGCTCTCCCGGACCCTGCCGCAACACTCGTCAGGTGATATAGAGGGAAAACTTTGTAAAGGGCTCAACTGACTAATAATGTACATAGGCTAAGAGTATGTTCCTGCAATGTTACTACTGTCAGTTCACAGGTCATGACGCCCATGGCAAAGAAATTATTCTGCTTAAGTCCCTATGAAAGCGTAAAACATAATTCAAATCCAGTCAGTGATGAATGGATAGTTATTAATTATTTTCTCTTTTAGGATTACTGAAGAGTGTGCTTACAAAATTGGGTAAGAGCCACACTCCAGGAAACACCCAGAACTGTAGACTCTTAAATAGCACAAGCTTTTCTGAATTAAGCTTGCCTTTCAGCTAGTTTCTCAGTTAATATAATCAATTCATCTGTTCAAAAAAATCCAGTTTGCAAAGACTTAGGAAAGATCAGAATGAATTCAAATTAACATACAGACTTGACTGTTTCACATATGGTAAATGGCTTTAAAAGTGTAAGATTTTTTTTCTAAATTCTTTACAACTTTCCGGTTTTACACATATGTACCATTCTACCATCATTTCACCCCGAAAAACTGGAATTTCAAGACTACCTACAATTCTAATAGAATTACTATTCTAGAAAAACTACTTTAAGTCCATGCAATTTTTATCCAAATAATCCTGATACAAAAATAACAAGTCAATAATAAGATAGTTCTATATAGCATTGCTTGCTCTGTCTGGAAGAAACAGCCCTTTTTAGAAAGTGCAAATATGTACAAAGGAAATAAATATAGGGAGATGTGACACTAACTCTGCCTCAGGAGCAAGGGCTCATAAAAAAATATTAAAATCTAACTTTAGAAAGAAAGGGAAACCTTCTAAAGCCAGTGGGTTTAAAAAAAAATAAAAAGGAAAAAAAAACTTGAAAGAGATTAACTCTATATGGGTAACATCTCTATAAACATGTACTGTCATTTTAACTGCTGTCTTGCCATTAGATAAAAGAATAAAACAGGCCAGATATGATACTGGAAGTTTAGTAATATCCTTTCTGTTGCTATGTGTTCTTGCCTGAGTTAATCTGAAAAGCTGGCTCCTTGGCAGAGGTCAAGGAGTGAACAATACCCCAGAAGTCTTATCTAAATTGAGTATTAGCTCCATTTTCATGAAGTCACTTTGTTACTTTCTGTTAGCTCGGCATGAAGAATAGTGGTAATCTTGCTAGTCTCCTTATCAGATAGCAACAAGACAGTGTCATCATCATACAAGTAAATAAAAGATTTATCAAAGCTGAGAAAGGAATTATATGCAGACCAAAAAAATGGAATAAATGTTTGAACAACTCCAATACTGGTTGTGGCATTTGAGAATAAAAACCCCAAAAATCAAAAACACACACAAACACACACAAAACCCCATAAAAAACCAAAACTAAACAAACACAGAAAAACAGAAAAAAAAACCCCAAAAAACAAATTAAAACCCCTAGCAACATTTGTGGTTTTAAATTGTCTTCTTCTTTATCTAAGAAAGATTGCAGTCATGACAATGCTAAGTTATTAATACCAAACACGGAGATTTGCTTTCACTGATATTGTACTGAATTTATGTATGTGAAATTGGTTCTCCATGTTGAACATCAGCCTTATATTTCAACATCTTATCTGAGAAGGAAAGTACTTTATTTGTAAAATGATAGAGAACCTATCCCTGCATGATCAGGGGCCATTAGATAAAATTGGTGAGAGCACAGACAAAAATCCCTCTCTGACTCTTGCCTCTAAGAGAAAAGTAAACGTTATTAAATTATAATTCCAGGAAATTGAAATGTGAGATTCTAATAATGTGATTACTACAGACTATTTATTTTCACTCTCCGACTTTGTCCAGTTAGACTCATTAGTAAAAGCAAGACAAAATTGATCATTTTTCCAGACCACAACAACTTCTCTTGGTGGATATTGGAAAAAAAAAAAACAAACAACCATCCATACTATCTATTGGAGAGACATGTATGCTTTAATAAAACACGATTACTAGGCACAATTTAACATATTTTTGCTCTGTTTGAATGAATAATACAGAATGAATAATAATGTGTGTATTTACAAAGGGCTGTCACAAGCACCAAAATTTTTAAGATAATCACAACAATTTTAAATACAGTGCAGAAGCCATTTAAACATGCACTACCACTTTCATTTCAATGCTTTAATTTTTAAAGAGTTTGCAATTGATAAGCTATATGAAAGAAGCTTGAGTTATGTAGGAATTTTGGTAAAGTAGTAGATTAAAAATTCCACTGCTAATGTGGCAGCTTCCAAGTCAATGACTTGTTTCAAGAAGGCAAATTCCATCATACAGCAAGATAACACTGATACTTATTGATTTAACACCTCACCAAATACTGTTGGAAAATATTAGAGAGAGATCTAAATGAGTGGTAAGCATCTAGTTGCAGAATTATGATGTGATTTTAAAAGATATTAAGCCTCTCATTTACATTAATTTTGTGGGGGTTTTCTCTTTATTTTTGAGGGTTTTTGTTTGGCTGGGTTTGTGGTTTTTGTTTTTATTTTCTCTTTTTTCGTTTTTTGTAAAATTATGCATTGTTTTAAAATATGGAGACATTTTGTTTCCAGAGTTTATACAAGACTGAAGCGGAACTCACTTGTTCACTTGAAATCCAATGGCATTTCAGAAAAATGAGGATCACCCTTCTTGACACAGACTGCTGATTCCAAAGAACACGTGCTCAGATCATATCTTAAAGTCCTGTGAAAGAATTTTATATGTCCTAAGATACTTAAAACAGTATTGCATCCACATGTTTACAGAAATGGATTGCCTCCCAGTAGTGTATCCTGAATAGATTCTCATACCTGTATGTAATTGCCAAATTTCTTTGCTGATATTTGGTGCGCTACTTGGAGAGTAAAATACTAACCAGTGTAAGAATCTTAACCCTGTGGTCTTATTTTACATATCTTCCATTCACATGAATATCCAAAGAATTGAATTATTTTTAATTCCAGTACCCAAATTATGAATTGGCTAATGCAAACTTGTATTAATTAAATTACATTTCAATTATTCAATTTTTCATGTCATTAGTAAAAAAAACTAATAAAATTTAAACTTGTAGTTAAAATCCTAAAGTATAATTAAAGTATCTGATAGAAACACAGCATGATGGCTAAATGTTTTCTAGGCAATAATTAATGGAGATGCTGAAATATGGAAGTCCCTTTATTTAAGCACCTTATTTAACTTTTGGAAATGAAAGTGATCAAGACCTGACCTAAGAATACTGCCAGGTAATATGAAGTATATTCTTCTGCTATTGTTGGAATGTGTAGCACACATTTTTTACAAATACTGGCATCACTAATTTATATTTTATTGGAATATAAACTGTAAAATCTCTATGTCTATCTTTGGTCTGAAAAACATGATTGCTGATTCCAATCAAAAGATTCAACTGTTCAGAAAATGTAATTCAGCATGCTGCTTTAAATTTCTTCAATATTTCAGTCAGCATCTAGCCAGACTGGGAGGAGAAACAGATGTTATTCAAATTGGTTTTAGAGAGATCATTCAAAAGTTTACCTGGGGAGTAAATGAAAATTACTGTAGAATCTGGCATTATATTTTTATGGAAAAGGAAAGCTGGTCAATGAGCCTTGAACAAAAAACAGAAAAAATTAATAAGATCTTCTCTAAGACATATGAGTTTCAAGCCCCCAGCATTTAGGAGAGGACGAGCTCTTACTCTGAAACTTATATTTTCACAGAAATACAAGAGCTTACACTTTGTAAAAAAAAAAAAAAACCAAAACAAAAAACCAGAAAAGCATGTTTGTTTTTCAAAGTAACCAAACATACATTATTACTCTCCAAAAACACAGGCCCTCAGGAGTGTTATGTAGCCTAGAAGCATGTGTAATCAATGACTTTTCAGTCACTTCCTGCCTGATACAATTATTATTAATTATCCATTAATTTTATGCAAGCAGGGCACCCAACTAAAAACAATTAGGGACATTTACTGTAGTAAATGTCAGTCATATGCTATTGTTGTAAAGGAGAAAGTTCAATTGAAACTTACTTTCCAATACAAGTCCTTCCCAAGGGACGCAAGTTGGGAAATTGTATAAAGGGGGTTAAGTCAATACCAGCTTGACTTGACTGCTCTTGCCATCTGTTTATCATAGTCCTTTCAGCACCTGTTTTGCACTCTTCTATTGACTCAAGGATATTAATATTGCTTGACAACTGCCTGGTGTGTGAAATAAATGTTTATCTCAGTTTTTTGCATAACAGCTGTTGATTCATCCATGCTATCATATTTATGGAACATCCATCATGTATTTAAAAGATGGACATCTTCCACTGTACTTTTGGTGGGAGAATATTGAACAGTGAAGAAAGGCAGCCAGTAGAAGTTAATGACACAGCTATTCAAACAACACTTACAGTTTTAGTAACCTACACATCAATCACCTTTCAAAGATGACTTTTCCCCCTGACTAAAGAGCCCTGCAAGTAAGTAACACATATTGCCAAAATACAGCTTGAATAAGAATCAGCTTGCTAAGTTACCTTATATCATTATCCGTGATTGTATTTCTGTTTTGAAAAACTCATGTTTATCTAAAAACTTGAAAAAAGGTATTGCATAAGCACCATATATCAAAGATGAGCTATTTTAAAAAATTGTTTGTGGATAAGCACTTCTTCACTTCAATGGTTAGACATTGTATTTATGCGTGCAGAAAAACAACGATTAAAAGTAAAATCTGAGCACTAAAAGAAGAATTATAAATCTGAGTGTAGCTACACAGCCTTCTTGGTTTTTTACTACACAACAAAAAAGAAAAATATGTACATTTCACATTCAGTTTTAAGTGTTTTATTTAAAAATAACTTTATATTAATTCAGAATAAATCCATTCTACAACAGATTCTTGAAAAGAATTATTTACTTTGCTTCTAAACTAAAACTTTCTGCTGTTTTTAGATTGGCCAGCTGTGGTGTTTTGACTGGCTGGCCACCAGGTGCCCACCAAACTGTGCTCTCATCGTCACTTCTCAGAAGAACAAGGGCAAAGAAAGCAAAATTTAAAAAAATATATTGGTAAAAAAACACCAAAATTTAATTAAAAAGAAAACAAAAGGAAAACCCCAAACAAAAACCAAAACAACCATACCCTACTGGCATTTGAGGTTGGGAATGTTGGAAAGAGAGCCTTGAGGCTGTGCCAGCACTGCTGTGCAGTAGCCAAAACACTGGTGTGTTATCAGCCCGTTTCTAGCTACCAATGCAAAAGACAGACCTGTGAGGGCTGCTGTGTGAAAAATTAGCTCCATCCCAGCCAGACCAGTTAACAAAGAAGTGTAGCTTAAATTGGCAACAAAGAATTCTCTTTGTCCCTCCTGTGCTTTCATCCCACCTCAACTCTCTTCGTACCTTTGTTTTTCCAATGAGAACTCCAGTCTGAATTCTGGGGAAGGTTTGGTGGACTTATATAAAGTAAATATGCTAAATATTGCATCTTTTATCTCAAGTTCAATAGCAATTGTAAATCTTTTATCCTTAATTATGTCTCAGAGTCTGAATGGTTTTTAATTCTTTGTTCCTCAGGCTTAAAATATGTAAGAAATGTTGAAATACAAAGAAGACATGAGAATCTAAGGTCTTAGCATTAATTCTTAACATTAACTAAATGCTGTCAAAATATGATACAATGGATATAGCAACTCTATATTTCAAGAACAAACTACACTACTTAAACCAAACCAAACTCCATGAATGAAAATGCTTAAAAACTCCATTAATATTATACCAGCAGCAACATAAATGTTTTTCAGTGCTAAAAATCCTGAAATCCAGAGTAAGGTTTTAGATATTTAGATAAATTTATGTTTATCTAAGTGAAATAATGTATTTTTTGGCAAAAAAAAAATCTATTTAGAAGTTCTGATAAGGAAAAGATAAAATCAAGTAAGTGAATTGATACTACTGGTGGTACTACTTACAGAGGAGATGGAAAGGTCGAGTAGTGTCAGGGCATATGTGGAGGATCTGTACCAGCTCTGAGGCAGTCATACCAGTCAGCTGCACCTCAGGAAGTGGATGATGCCCTACTGTCTCCTCAAAAGGCAGGAGGACATGTAAGAGTCAGGGAGGGAATTGAAGGAGGTCTCAGGTAGGCACCAGGTGAATCTGCTCCTCTTCCCAGGTGCCCCTATGGAACAGGTATGAGGGTTTGGAAACTGAGAACCAGGAAAATGATGAGTTAGAAGGAACACCTGGGAGGTTGCCTAAGGTGATGGATTGTTACAGGTTATTCGGGAGGGATAGGCAGGGCTGGTGAGGTGGAGGAGGCAGCATTGTGTGTAATGGAGAACTGGAATCTGTGGAGTTTGCAGTCAGCAACGGCATGGTTGAGAGACTCTGGTAAGGATTAAGGAACAAAGAAATAGCATGGATGTCACCACGGGACTCTACTATGGACCACCTTGTAAGAATGATAGAGCAAATAAATTATTCTTCAAGGAACTAAAGGATACCTCCAAATCAACTGTCTTTGTCCTTGTGTGGGACTTCAGCTTGCTGGCTGCCATGTGGGAACACCACACAGCTGGCACGAGCAGGTCCAGAAGAGCCCTAAAAAATGTGGCTGATGACTTCATGGTACAGGTTGTGAGGAAGCCAACCAGGAAAGCGCTCTCCTTGATTTGCTTGTTAATAGAGTGTCTGTGAGTGAAGTGGTGATTGATGGCTGTCTTGGATGCACTGAACACAAAGATATTGAGTTAAAAATTTCTGTTGACAGGAGGACAAGTGCCAGCAAAACCTCAACTCTGGACATAAGGAGAGCAGGATTCAGACTGCTCGGGTAACTAGTTAGTAAGATAGCCTGGGAAAACGCTTTTGAAGGTGCTGGGGATCATAAATTTTGTTCCCTTTTTAAGCAACACCTCCTTAGGCCAAGGGGCAGGCAATTCCAAAATGGGCATAAGGTAAAAAAAGAAGGTGTATGCGCAGTGGAAGTAAGGTCAGGTGATGGAAGAAGAATACAGAGATACTGCTTGCCACTGTAGGAAGAAAATTTGTGTAGACAAAGACCAACTGGCATTGAAGCTGGTCAGTACTGTGGGAAGCAATAAAAACAGCTTTTCAAAATGCATTGATAGCAAAAGACAATACAGGATTTAAATCAGCCCATTACCTCATGAGAATGGTCACCCACAAATAGGGACGTACACAAGGCAGAGCTATTTAATACTTTATTTGCCTCCTTCTACAACATTGACTGTGCTTCACAGTCCATCTTGTCAGATCTTTCCGACTAAATTGTATCTTATGTGTATCTGTGAGGAAATTTCTAAGAAGAAATGAGTATACAAACAGAAAAAGAAGAATTAATTATTGGAAAGTGTGTGTTATTTTGAATTATATCTGTATCATTTACAGATCTGTCTTGGAAATCTTATTTTGATAGAACACTAAAAGTCAAAACACTTCTCAGTTTATTAAAGCTTTTATCATTCATAGTGCAGAAAGTATGACTGTGCAAATTCTTTCATATTCTCTAAACAAATTTATCTCATTAGTTTTGTCTTGCTCTTACTTAGAGCCTCAGCTGAATTCCGCTGTGTAGTATTATCACTTTTAAAAGCTTGTTTTTTGAAGTTGGCTTAATCAATTCATATAGTTTATAAAGCTCCTTTGTGTTCCTAATACTTTTAAATTTTTAAGTAACTATTGGTTTTGGTTTTGTTAATTATACAAAGCAATGCAGAAAAGTAACCTAGTTATAATACCATTTTGGAGAGCACTTCCATGAAACCTTTTAACAGTGATCAATTAGATAGTTTGCAGGGAGTAAAGTTAGAACAATTCCTCTACTTTTTTTTCTCCTGAACAAAATATTGTAGCCATGCTTTTAAAATCATTGTCTTAATTTATTATGCTGTAACATTTATAGAATTCTAATGTTAACTCTACTGCCTTCAGCATCATAATGCTGAAATAAAGTCTTTATTAATGAGCTCAAATCTTTTTACTTCAGAGTGTTGTTACTCACAGCTATACTTTGTCAAGTGTGTAAGCCATTATTCCTTTCTGTTAGCCTTTATGTAATTCACAGTTAAGCATTGAGACACTTGAGGTGCCTCAGGTGGCCTGCCGAACTTGCACAACATGTAGAAGAGAAAAGGAAACAAAAAAACTCTATAAAATCCAAGTGCTGTCATTTCTATACCTACTTGAAATACTATTAGCATTTCTTAAAGTGTAGTATAAATTTCAGACACGGTAAAATTGGACACCTAAGGAACAAATAACACAAATAGCTGAAAATTAGTTAGTTTTCAAACTTTGTCAATATGTCAAAATTGAGGACATCTTTTCAGCTACAGTATCAAATAACATGAGATGACCTCTCTTTCCAGAAGTCAAAATAGCTTTTGTTTCCACTTTTGCCTCCTTGAATGTGTTTAGTAAGACTTCAGCACAAAAATTTTTTTAATCTCTTGAACTGTATTCAAAGTTATAAATAAATAAATGGAGATAATTAAATTGCACTCTGATGGAGCTTCAGATGAATGTCTGTTGCTCTCAGAAAATTGACATAAAGGCTGTTAGTATTCATTCAAGGCTTGCAGCATTCATTGTAAAATCCTCCTTGATATAAAGTTTCACAATTCCAACTGTCAAGGGTCATATCAAAAATAAAAAGAAAATACAAAATCCCCAAAACCTAATTTGGGAACCCATCCAGAAACACTGCTTCAAAACAAATATAGAGTTGAACTTCACTCCTGGTATTACAAAAACCTAATTCAAGACTCATTGTATATATTCTAGATCCATATGTGTGAAAATCATTCTACAGAGAAGAAAATACTGACCTCCTTTCACCACAGGTTATGAATATGGGGTAGTGAGGGTGGAAACTCCATTTATTATAAATGAGACTGAACTGTGTCAAGGGCCAGAGATAAATCACCTAAATACTTGCATTTGTCACTGCTCAACTATTACTGGGTTATTTGAGATTATTGTGTCAAATCCATTCACATAACTAAGCAAATAACTACTGATTTATGGATAAATACCTCACTTTGCATCCATTTAAACCTCTTAATGAAGCCAATTTCATTTTTCTGTCCTATAGAAAACAATAATAGTAGCCAAAACCTTAGTGATCAGGACTCAAGCAACTTTCACTCTTTCATTAATAAGTGTTTTTTCAAAGGTTCTAGACCATCCACTTTGATAACACCCACTTCATATATGTGTTTAAGTTTCATTACTAGTGCAACCATTTACAAATCCCTTATAAAAATCAAACCCTTGCAGGCAATATTGGTCCTGCTTATTTAGGAAATCATTCTATTTTCTTTAGATAGCCGGACTCTGGTCATGGCATATGTGAAAAAAGCTTTAAGAAATCCAACTGTAGCAGCACTATTTTAGACGAAGGAAAGAAAAATGCGCTACCAACCATACAACATCATTATTCATATGATGTGAATAATACAAAAATAATGCAGGCTTGAGATTGACGCTCAAAAGACGCTATATTCTTTGCTGCAAATCTTCTATCTCTCTTTTCTCTTCAAATTCTGCTATATCTACCCAGGATATAGCTGTAAACCAGTGCACAACACCACAGCCTTACTGGCTTTATAATTATAGTAAGAGGCATGGGAGAATATTCACAATATAAACCAGACAGCCAAGTCAGATATGAGCTGTTATAAGTCTTGCTCTCAAATTTTTATTAAGTTTTCTGTCTTTTCACTACTTAACATGGTAAATTAATCTAAATAAATTCAATGAAAAAAGAATATTGAAAATACCTCATGACAACAAAGCAAATTTTATTCAATATCTTATGAAACACCACGACTTCTATTATAAAGCCATATAGACTCCAAAAATAAACTACAGTGACTAACACTTTGCCTTATACCTTTACCTCAAAGATTCGTAAAAAAATTTAGCAAGAAATTGTCAGTTAACTTCCATTTTATATTATGCGAGCACATATGCTCACATACGTGTAATGTCACTTGTAATATAATGTCTCTTACAGAACCGTAATTACTTTATAGTTTCAATTTTTGTGAGCTATTTCTGCATATTTAGTTTCAATAAACAGATAATGAACTACCTGGCACTGCACAATCAGCCACAGAAATTTACAGTACAAGTTTTTTCCTGATTTTCATCTTTCAACAAAGAGTAGATGTAAAAACATGGTGGCATCAAGGCCTATTTCAAAATTTTTAAGCTACTAAAATCAGAATCTAACCCAAGCTTTTTTGGCAAATTACATCACCAGTAGTTGATTATACATACGAAATCATCAAAATTCAAGAGCTCTGAATAAAATATTATTCCCAGGAAATCTCTGAGTTAAAAAAAAAAACCTCTAAACTCATTATTCACAATTACTATTTTAAATTTATACTTTCTCAGGGTAGTAACCTTAGCAGCAGCATTTGTGAAAACCATTTTACACCTTCAAAAGCTTCATCCGTGTGTGTACATGCATAGGACAGCAAGAAACGGGTGTTTGAATAAAATTCATCTTGATGCATCCAGAGCTGGGTGTTAGACTTCTGCATAACTACATATTTAGTAAAGATTTTATTCTTCTACTGAGAAGCAATAACATTGCCAACACAAGCTGACCTAGCAAACACGTTGCATTTAATTGACTAAATGTGTGTATTTGTTTTAGATTGTGGGATTGATTATATAAACAAAAGACATGCATTACCCTAAATTACATTCATAAAGAATTCTTCACCTGAGTGGCCAGAATAAAATAAAAAGAATTTAGTAAAATATGGTTTCATTTTTTAAATTTAATAACTGCTGTGTCTGCATTCTTTGATAATTTATATGACTATGAAAATAAGGACAATAAAGAAAAGAAAGATCTTAAAAAGAGTAGTTTACAACTTTTAAAAGGTTTGGGATATTGAGTTCATTTATGATTCTATAAGGGAAATATAATTATAATAATAACTAATAATAATAATAATAATAAGTAAAGATACCATGAGAGTCTGTTTTTTGTGCCTCAGATTTGTTAGATCTGTGGTCTGACTTGGCCACATCCTCTTGCTCCAGTTTTCAGCCAAATGCATGAAATGAAAAAAATCTTCCCAATATCTATCTGTCTTTTAATTTTACTTGCAGCTCTCAGATTCACCAGATTTAGTTAATTTATTTCTATTGATTTTATTAGAGCTATCGAGTTGGTGCATTGTATGTCCTGAACCAACTCTTTATCAGCTTTGCACTGACCACATCATAATTTCCTTGCCCAAAGAGCTAGTTGATACCTTAAATCAAATTAGAACAAATTTACAGTCAGGATGAAAGATCAGATATTTAGGTCTTACACGTGAAATTAGCAAGCCATATTTTGTACTTGCTCACTTTTGCTGACCTTATAACACAGATGTTTTTGATGTAACAGAGCTATCCCAAGTGCTCCTCTCCACTTAACTTATATGCTATCTTCACATTTAAATGGTTAGTGTACTTCTAGATTCATCAGCCTTTCATTCCTTGAAATGACTTGGTTTTGTGCTGCAGGTTACAATGGTAATTGCATGTTGCCCAGCAGGTAAATATTCCAGCGCAACAAATGAATATGTTCATTCTTTTAGCCCTTTGTTAATATTTTAAATGGTAATCCAATCATTTTGAATTCTGTTATATAAAAAATACTTTAAAACGATTTTTGTTCTTACCCCTTCAAATTTCTGTCTGTGGCCTTGTAGGAGACTAGAGAAAAAGACCAGATGAAAAAGTGGTGGGGGAACAGGGCGAGGTGTGTATATGTGCAGTGGTGCACTGCCTTGCCCCTGGCCCCTGAACCTCCTCGCACTGCCCTGCATCGAGCATTGCGCACGCTCGTCTGAAATGTCAGACACCTCAGCACTATCACAGGGGTGGCCGACATCATAGGACCTCTGTAAGCCCAAAAATGCACTGGGAACATTCTGGCATTGTGTAAAATGCAGGGCCAAGATTTTGATGCAGAAATTAGCATAGGACTATCTGGCAGAGGGCCTCAGGGGGTCAGAACTGATGAAAGAACAGTGATATGTATGATGTGCTCACTACACCGGATTTAAAATTGTTCCAGAACACACTGGATTCTACAGTGGTGACTATACTTCTCCATTTCTCTTTTTTCTCTGTTTCCCTTTCCCTTTCTTTTCCTGTCTTACTCTTCTCGAAATATATTGCAAGCCAGACCAAAAAAATCTAGTCAGTGCCTTGCTAAGTGCATTATTCCATCAGGTTATTCTAAAGTTTGCTAAGTGAAAGTTTTCCAAGTGTTTTATTCTGTCTGGATGCTCTAATATTTGCAAGTAAAAATTGTATTTTTCCCCCATGTAAAGCCTAAAATTGTTACTCTTAAGTCCAATATGGGACCACCCTTAAAATCACTTCTCATAAAACTCGGCTTTATTAGAGGTTACATTCTATAGCAGAAAATGTAGGAAACACAGGAACAAAGACATTACCTACCCCTAGTATTTACAGAAATCTGTAAATAATGATCACTAGAAATAAATTTTAAATAATTAGTAATATTGCAAAGTTGTGACTGAATATTACTGTAAGGACCACTTAAATTTTGTTAATATCAACCAGGCAGTTCCTTGATTTGACTAATCTCTTTTAAATTAGTATGTTATAGATCAGTCAGATTCATCTACTAAACTTACCACACCCAGCACATTCCTCAATTCTGGTCTCAACCTAATTTCTGGTGAATCTTTAATACTCTGTTGCCTGCCCTACATAGAAAATATTTGATACTGAAAATTTTTTATGCTTTTCAACTTGAAATAATGTTTTAAATGTCTAAATCCTGATGTTCATAACTTGAAAATATAATAGATCAGCTACTAAGAATGAAGACAAACAAACTCCTGTTTCTGCCTAAATGCACCCATTTTCATCTAAGAATGTAATCCTGCAAAGCTTTACACAGGCTTTCACCTACAGCTATATCGTTCTAACTTTACTTCCACTTTATATATAAAGACAGTTTTAAATCCCACTCATTATACTGCATGCATTGCATGTTCTCTCATTTCCTCTGTGTATTGCCTTCTCTTAAAAACCCTTTTAAAAATATCACTACTGTATTTCCTTCCTTTTTGTCACAACATTATTATTTTGTCACCACAATGGTGTTGTGTATAGAAAACAGAAAATACCTATACACAGAAATATTTAAATGTCATGCTTTGTTAGTAAAGCAGTTCAGAAACTCTTAGAAACTCTAAGAAACTATTTATACTCTAAATTTCATATTACAAACAATTTGAGAAATACATATCAGTGAAATCTAAGAGGAGCTCTTCCATTTCTTTTATTTTTAAAATAATAGAAGTGTTTTATTGAAGTTGTTACTAACCTTGAAATCTCTGAAACCTACAGTTTTTGAGTATCTGTAGAGCCAATCACGTAAATAATGGGGAGAATATAGCAAAAACCAACGGAAAGACAGTAGTAGTGCCTTTTTGAATCAGTGCTTATGTAGCACTGGAAATATAAAAAGACTATAGAATGTTTTAATATACAGTTAAATTCCTCAAATTTTTGAGTAAAGAAGAATTAAGAAGCGCCTTCTTATTTTATCACATTTTAAGTTGCAATTTCAACTTGCAACTCTCACCTTAAAAACTTAAAACAAATCTACTTTTCATGTGTATTAAACAAATGACACCATAACTGTATAAAGATCATTAGTACAGGTTACAAAGGAATAGTCTTTGAAGGCCTACATTTTATGGAGATAATTTGACTATTTTCCTTGTAAAAGGATTCTCTCTGGTAATTAGGAAAGGAACTTTCCAGGATGTATATACTTCAGCAGATGTGCAGAAGCAGTTTCATGAGGCATATTTTATACTCAGTAGAGATATCTATAAAAATAAATGTTAAAGTTGCTGTAGAAACAATTTCTAGGCTATAAGGCCTGGGAATTGCAATGTTACTTCAGAGGAAAGCTCCAGGAGCTTCCCAAAGAAGAGTACAAGAAACATTAGAGGGTTATATTTATCTTCCATCTATAAAAACAACAGTAATTGTATATGTAGATATAATCAAGCTAATATTTATATTTTGTCTGTCAAGTTGTTGGGTTTTTTTTCCCAGACTGATCTGGACTCTGAATTAAAGCACTATACATACTACGCATTCCCATTCCAGAGCACCCAGAAATTCTCATCACATTTTATGCATTTTAGTGAATGACTCTTTTATTCACTAAAATTGAAACGGGTAGTGCAAAATTAGTCATACAATAAAAAAAAGACTAAACTGTACTGTAAATTTCAGGATGGAAAGGGGAAAATCAGTTCAGTAGATTGCATATAAGAGCCCCTTCACTGCAATTTAACACAGCTGCAGATGTTTTTCCCAGTTTGTGTGGGGTCACTCTGGAAGTTTAGCAAAGTCTTTCTGGGACAGTAATCTTTTCCTGTAAAATGCAAATACATACACACACACACAAGCACCTGATTAGAGTATCTTAAACAATGTTTGCCCGTATTGTTTGACCATATGACCTTTATTTTGTGATAAAAATAATGAATAACATTACTGACCAAAGTTTATTACTCTACATGTATAGAAATCATACTCCTTACATGTCAACCTAAAGTATATTGATGTAATCTTTTATCAGAACTTTATGAGTACAATGTTACTGAAATTAGCTTTTCATTCTATTTGTCTGATTTCAATCTCTTAGTTTCATTTACCTGCAGTAAGCTATTGATTTCTTTGACAGTACCCACCATAATGCAGATTAAAAAATATTTCAGAAGCTACTCCTAAACTTTTTCATACCTTATTAATTGCCTATTTGTTGAATTCTGTCTACATAAACTATTGACACACTTTTGCTGTTGTGACTGCAGCACAGGTGGATTATTCTCCACAAAGCTGTAACCTGTCTGACTACTCGCAATAGCAGAACTGCCTTTGCAAGGACATCCACTATTGAATACACAGGCTGCGATTTCATTCCTCTCATTAAGCAAACTAGTGAGGTTAAAGCAAGATCAGTTATCAATACATGTGTTGCAATCACACCTCTGGATTTCATTGCAAACATAGCCTGGGGAACTGCAGTTGCCTACAAAGAAATCCAATACAGGAGTGAAGCAAGCACAAAGAAAGAAAATAATTAGACTGGGGAAACGCTGCCCTGGAAAATTAAGATTTTGACAAATCAAGCCTTACATAGCTGAGAAAAAATAAGGAAGGTTGATTAAAATAAATCAAAATATTGAAGTTCATTGATCATTAAAAATTATGAAAAAACAGACATTGCTGGAAGAAGTAGTAAGTTTGAGGGTATTCATCTAGTCTAATTGCAATATTTACATTTTACATGACATTTTGTTTTTCTTCAGACTAGTTTGTGTTCTTATCAGGCTTGTCGTCCTGGTAAACATGGAACCAGCTATTAAATCTCCTTTCTTGTACAGGTCAACAGACTGTGTGGGAACTTGATCCTAGTGTGACGTTGACATTGCAGTGAAAAGGGTGAAGTAGCTTGTGCTAGGAAAAATGTTATCAGTAAGAATCATTCCTCACTTTAAGGCAGAAGTTCAAACATTATTTTGGCTGCAATCTTTCTAGCAAAGATGGCCATGAGAAATAAGAATAGCAGGATTTTTGTGTATGTCCGAAATCTTCCAGACCTACACATGGAAGGTGTAAGCTTGTAAAATAAGATAACCATAAATATGCAAAGAAATGCCAGGATTTCAGTATTCGCTTTTAGATATGCTCCTGTGCTCATAATTTTGAAACACTTGGCTGTTTTGAAAGCCACAATGAATAAATAAATAAATCAATATATACAACCATCTTTTTTCTTAGAAATCTGTGAAGCCTTTTCTTGAATAGTACAAAAATTCAGCAATTCTTACATCATCACACAAGGTTTTGTGTCCAAATTTTAGTCATAATTAAGTTTTTGTCCTGGCACAAATACCATACAGTTTGAATAAATCTTTATGTCATGACAGATATCCACATCTTTAAAATTTTCTTATTGTCTATTTTCTTATAGTCTTACTGTTTTGAAATTTGTAGTTTCAAAACACTACAATGGGAACTACATTTAGATCTGAAAAATTTAAATACTTTTACCATAATGTAAACAAATTTCATAATGCCTGTAGAAATGTGAAGACTGACCTCTAAAGATTGGGTAGTTCATTGAGCTAAATATGACCCAAGTTTAGCTACACATCTAAAATTTTAGAAGAGTGTTAGCCCTCTTCTTATGTTCTTCCCCATATTCCAGTCCTTTTCCCTCATTCTTTTCTTATTTGCATATACAGAGATGTTACTGATTTTGCATCTAGGCAGGAAAGAGGAGGCAGATATAATTGCAGACAAATATCATGGAAGGGCCCCTCTCTGCTGTCTGTAAACATGACATTGTATAACATGAACTTGATATTTGATTCAACATAACACGTGATGATATAAAGCAGCTGGGAAGGCGATATTCATCTCCACACCTGACACTCCCACTCCACCCCATGCCTCCTTCTCCATTTCCAAAGGAATGAAGAACAGGATCATGAATTAACATTTTTCAGGAGGAATATTGATGTGTCTCTCGCGGGGGGGGTNAGACCCTCCCAGACACAGGCGCTGGCTTTTAAGGGGAAAGGAAGGGGGCAGGGGCTGGTTCTCTCAGAGCCAGTCCCAGGAGAAGGAAGGGAAGTTTGACAAAAGGGGTACACACCAATAGGTTTTCAGGTACAGCAGAGCATATTTCAAAATGAACCAATGGCATACAGAGCAGGGAAACAAAGGAAGCACATGGAGATCTGAAAATTGCATTACCACAGAATATTTTAAAGGGAAAAATTAAATCATAGTCATAAAATGCTTTGGGTTGCAAGGGACTTTATAGATCATCTTCTTCCAACCCCTCTGCCATGGACAGGGACACCTTTCACTAGACCAGGTTGCTCAGAGCCTCATGTAGACTGGTCTTAAACACCTCCAGGGATGGGTAATCCACAGCTTCTCTACGCAGCCTGTTCCAGTGCCTCACTACCCTCTCAGTAATGAATTTCTTCCTAACAGCTAAACTAAACCTACTGTCTTTCAGTTTGGATCCAATTTCCCTTTGTGCTTTTACTACATGCTCTAGTTACAAGTCTCTATCTTTATTGTAGGCTCCCTTCAGGTACTGGATGGTTACAATTAGGTCACCCCAAAGACTTATCTTCTCCAGGCTGAACAATCCCAATTCCGTCAGCCTTTCCTCCATCCCTCTAGCCATCCTGGTGACCCTACTCTGGACTCACTTGGGCAGGTCCATGTCCTTCCTGTGCTGTGACCCCAGAGCTGGATGCAGTGTTCCAAGTGGGTCTCACCAGGGCAGACCAGAGGGGCAGAGTCCCCTCCCTCGCCCTGCTGCCCACACTGCTTTGGATGCAGCCCAGGACACATTTGGCTTTCTGGGCTGTGGGTACTCATGACTGGGTCCTGTCCAGCCTCTCATCCATCAGTATCCCCAAGTCCTTCTCCCCAGGGCTGCTCTCCATCTGTTCACCCCCAACCTGTGCTGATACTGGGAGTTGCCCCGACCCAGGTGCAGCACCTTTTCCTTGGTCTTATTGAACCTTAGGGATTCACATGGATCCAATTCTCAGTTTNAGTGGGTCTCACCAGGGCAGACCAGAGGGGCAGAGTCCCCTCCCTCGCCCTGCTGCCCACACTGCTTTGGATGCAGCCCAGGACACATTTGGCTTTCTGGGCTGTGGGTACTCATGACTGGGTCCTGTCCAGCCTCTCATCCATCAGTATCCCCAAGTCCTTCTCCCCAGGGCTGCTCTCCATCTGTTCACCCCCAACCTGTGCTGATACTGGGAGTTGCCCCGACCCAGGTGCAGCACCTTTTCCTTGGTCTTATTGAACCTTAGGGATTCACATGGATCCAATTCTCAGTTTACCAGGTCCCTCTGGATGGCATCCTGTCTTTCAGGTGTGTCAACCACACCACTGAGCTTGGTGTCATCCTCAAATTTTCAGAGGGTGCACTCAATCCTTCCATTTATGTCATTAGTGAAGATATTAAATAACATTTGTTCCAATAAGGACCTCTGAGGTTCTATTGTAAAAGCATTAGATTTTCACAATGAAGAATCCATAATTCATGTGGTTTCATTTCCTATCTTCCCTATTCACAAATTTTAGCTTTATCTAAGGTGAGGAGTCTGAATTATTTCCGCCTGTTTGCTGCCAAAGGATTTTGTAAAGCCCCTGCATTCCACACATTAAAAACTTTGTAGGTCAAACTTTTGATTTTGTCCCCAGGCCAAGTACTGGCAAACTGTTAATTAAAACTGCAATTAAATAAATTGAGCTAGTATGTTTTGTCGTGGGAAGTAAACTTTAAAAATGTAATATATTCAGTACATTAATTGTTCTAGCAGAATAATAATGACCATTTGAAACTGTTTGATCCATGTAATAGCAATGTTGCTAAATTAGGTTTCTCTCTCAGAGTATATCAAATATGTTTTCAAAAATCATTATGACTTCCACAATGCAAAGACACAAAAGAGTGAAAGCAGAGAAGATTTAAAAAAAAAAATTAAGAAGCTGCTGCAGAACCTGTAGAATAATTTTTCTTTTAAGTTTCTTTGTTAAAATAAAATGTTTCTGTTGGGAACAACACAACCCTTGTGTTGGAAACATTTAAAATGACAGTTGCATATATAATAGGAAACAAGTTATTAGATTTTCTGTGGCCTGAATTTGAAAATTTGAAGAACAAGTGATACTATATGAAGTTAGCAATCACAAACAGAAATCTTAGAATCATCTTGAAGTATGGTTTATTATAACCAGTTATATATAGCTTGTCTTTATGGAGAACATCTATTTGGTTATGGTCTATCATATACTATGGATTAAGTAAGCTGTCTTTTCATTTATGACAAACATTCCTTTATATTCTCATAGTTATATAGTTATATATTCTACTAACAATCCTAAAAATATGTGTCTTGTGTCACCACTAGTGAAAACATCATAGGATTTTTGTCAACTAACCATATCAGCAGACCATGTCAAGTTGCCCATTTTGTTTAAAAAGAATCTGACATATTAATTTGAGAGATTAGTTTGGGTAATTTTGAGACATTTTCAAGGCAAACAGAGAATTATTTAGAGGCTTTTAGGCAAGATGGGATTTCATTGTGTAAAACGTCAAGAGAGGCAGAGGAAATTCGTGGTCACAAGCATATTGAAACAGATGGTTTGTGGTACTTGTACCAGTACTCCAATCCTGAGGAAAACCAAAGAAATGAAGAAGGCTCTAGAATAAACATGCATCAGAACAGCCTAAGTAATATGGAGAGAGAAAATACCATAAATTCTGGGCACTCACAAATAAAAATGATTTAACAGCCCATTTAATGAATTCATATATCTATTTCTAGGAATTTCTATGGTGTGTTGGTCCAAACAGCTTAGAGAATTCTTACAGGTTTTCAGAAAGCACAAATAAAATTAAGAAAAAAAATCAAATTTGATTTATATCAAAAAGCAAATGATCCATTCCTGGCAACAGGTGATCAGGGAGAAAATGAGCAGGGTTACTCTGCTATGTTTCGTGCTCAAATGAGAAGGAATTGGTCAGGAATATGAAGGTCAGGTCAGTTTTGGCTGCAGCAACCACAAGATGTTGGAGTTTGAGATACTAAAGAAGGGAAGAAGAAAAATAGTAGGATCACAAACCTGGATTTCAGGTGAGAGAGCTTTGGCCTCTTCAGGGGCCTCCTTGTAAGAGTTCCATGGAATATGCTCCTGGAGAGAAAATTCTCAGTGGATTAGAGAGCATTTGAACAAATTGTAATTTAAGCAAATCCGTAACGTCAAATAAGAAATACCTGCAAGTGCCAAGGCAATTGCTCAAGATCATTGTGGAGCTACTGAGAATTATCTCTGAAACACTTTATCTCTACTGCAGTAGAGAGTAGGGCAGATTTGGACTTGAAGATGGGAATTAACACTACTATATTTAGGAAGGACAAGAATGAAGATCCAGGGAGATATAGTCCTTGAGCCCCACCTGGACTACTGAAACATGATTGTGGGGGTGCGTTTCTAGGTTTTGTAGTCGAGGGACCAGCCACAGGGGGCAGTGGACAAGGAAGAGACCATTTGAGTATAAGGAGTCAACCTCAACTGTTTCGGTTATGGAGACTTATAGAAACCAGCCATGAGCCCATGTGGTTGGGAGATTAAGCATGCACATTAGCAAGAGATCAATGGCCCCACACTCTCCCCCACCCCCATTCCATATATGGCTTACGTTCTAGAAGTTTCTCCCTAGTTCAATGTCTTATTCGTTCCCTGAGTTTGTACCCTCCTCTGCCTCAAAGCTATTGGTTGTCACCCTTTCTCCCCTCCATTTCTTCACCCCTCAAGCCTTCACTGGTTGGCTCTTTGGAGCTAACCACTCCCCTTTTCCCTTCCCTTGTAAACCCCTGCAGCCCTTTGTTCTGGGCTCACAGTCTCAGATTCCCTGTCCCTTGGCTGCCCTTTACTTTCCGCCCCTCTTCGTTGCCCTTGGACCTTTACCTTTGGACCCTAATAAACTCCCTCAGAATCCTAGACTGCTTGCCTGCATTTCTGCGCTCCCACTCTCCTCATTGGCCCCGGAGCCCCACGACCTGCTGCGGTGCTTTGCTGTCCCCTGAGCGCCCGGCGTGTTTCGGCTCGACTGGTCACCTCTCCATGTTGCGTGCGGTGTCCAGCAGTAATGACAAGAAAATGCAACGCAACATATGATGGAGCAAGTAATCCTGAAATAATTTAAAAAGATATGAAGGACAATAAGGTGATGTTAAGTAGTCAAAATGGACATACAAAGGTAAAAGTGTTCCTAACAAAACTGATAACATTTTGCAGGGAGAATATGGACTTGGGGACAAGGGAGAAGACCGGATGTGTTTTACCCTGGCATGAGTAAGGCTTTTGACACTATTACTTATTGAAAAGCTGATGAAGAACAGACTGGATAAATGGACAATGAACTGCTTGGAAACTAGCTGAACTGATAATTCAGAGTATTGTGGATCAGCAGCACAGAGATTAACAATGTACTCAGAGTTCAATACTATAAGCACTAACTATTTAACAATTTCATTAATGACTGGGATACTAGGAAAGAATACACTCTCAGGAAATTTTCAGATGGTATGAAATTTGGAGTAGTACTTGATAACATATATAGATAAGAGTTCAATAAAGGGAAAAAAGAAAGAGCTAGACATGGGAGGAGATGGAAATGTTCATGGACATCTAGCTGACCATGAGCTAGGAATATCCTCTAGAGTCATAAACGGACAGCAGCACCCTGGATTACATTAGGACATATATCATCAGACCAGTGGAGGAAGTCTTTCCTTTCTGCTCAGGGTGGCTGAAACACATCTCAGGTGCTGGGCCCAGTCTGAGTCTCTCCAGTGGCAGAAATACATGTATATAGTGGAGTGAGTCCAGCAGAGTGACATGATTAAAGGCCTGGACCATCTGAGAGTTTGAACTGTTCATCTGATAGAAAGCTCATGAGAGAAATATTATATATATTTATACTCAGTGTTGCCTAGTGCCAGGGCAAGAGGCAATGGGTGCAAATTGAAATAGAGCTTATTCCATTGAAGTATACATTCTTTATGGTATGTGTGATCAAGCACTGGAACAGGCTGCCAAAGTGGGTTGTGGAAACATGCAGAATCCAACCAGCCATAGCCATGAGCAGCATGCTTGAGCTCCAAGAGAGTGTTGGAGATGATGTCCAGAGGTGCCTTCCAACCTCAGCCATTCTGTGGATGTCTAGCTGCCCATATCAGGAGCTGGTTAGCACTAAGTGATCCCTTGTGTGAACTATCCTTTTGCAGATGAGTATTACTGAAGTTCTTTCTTTGTTATTAAATTGTGTGTATTACAACTTCTTTCCTCCAGGATAAATGTATCTTAAAGCTCTGTGGGACAATGATGTTGTTAAACACTGCCCTCAGCATTGTACACACACTTTTAAAGTGTGGGTGTTTATATCTTCAGAGAAAGTGAAGTGTTTGTAGATGGCAATATTAAGAAAATGCTGATTAGCATTAACCTCAACATAAATTGCAGTTTGTCTTTTCTGACTCCTGATTTTAGTATATGAACCTTTATGCTTTTAAAATCCATGTATATTAGATATTTTGCATACCTGAGATCTGTCCTTCATGGAACCTTATGACTTAATATAAAAAAAAAGACTAGAAGAAAACAATTAAATTGAATTTTCCAAGCCATGTCACTACCTTACTGCATAGTGCCACCTTATGGCAAGTATAATAATTTTGGATGGTTTATGTTTTCTTTGAGGTCCTTACAGTGATTATAACTTGAAAAGAAATATAAAAATAGGGAAGAGTCATGTACAACCTACATTCTTTAAATGACCTTTAAAATAATGATGATTTTCCTTTCATATGTACTCTCTTAAAAAAATACATGTAACCCTACTTTTTCCTAGTTTATTGTCCTGTTCTGATCCCCTAGATGTTTTCAACAGGAAACTGAAAGAAATACTCTTTTCTACTTTTAATTTCACTGATTACTTAAACACTAGAAATACCCTGAAGCATGACATCCATTAAATAACTACCAAAAACATAAAAGTTTTGGCGGATATTCAGTAACATCTATGTAAACTAACTTTTCACAGAGAGGTACATGGCATTGGAAGCTCCTAAAGAATGACATTGCTATGCTAGATTACCCTCTGTCTTTCTTGTGTCACAGATATCATACATAGAGTAATTTTCTAGCTCTTCTAGAGACCTTTCCAGGTCCCATTTGGAATAAAGCAATACAGATATAAAATGATTTTCTATTTAGTTTTCTTTCAGATGTATATGTGTGATAGGCCAAATCTTAGCTTTTAACCATGTTAAGTACCAAGAAACAAGTGACTAGTCGCAGTATTTCTCACTGAAAAATCCTCCAAATTCATGATATTTAAACAGTAAAAGGCAGAGCTAAGTCCATAGGGAATTTTTTCAAAAACTATTCTTAGCAGAACTTAATTTGGCAAGTGTCTGAATATCCCCAGGGGTTACATTTCCTTCACGCAGATTAGCAAAAAAATCCCTTTTCTCCTCGAATCTAGCTCATATCTGCAATATAATATTCCCAGAAAGACTCTCCAACTACGAGAACTTCTGGCTTCTTTTGGATTTTTCTGAGGGACTTAATCCATAGCCACCTAAACAACAGGATTATTGACTATAGCACCATCTAATAATTATAGAAAGCAACACTCAAAACACACCTAAAATGCAATCCCCTCTCAAAAAATGTAATACTTGTGTCTTACTTTAGTAGTTTATAACCAGTTTTGGTAGAGTTGAAAATAGCCAGTGATTTGCTGAACTTTGTGAATATTTTTCTTTGATATGAAGCTCCTCCCATGTAGGTACCTGGGTACTTAATTTGTAACATAATGTCACAAATGAGAAAGGATGTGGAGACAAAGAGACATTTAAAAATAAACATTCTAGTGCTTCCTGCTTTTTAGAGTCATGTTCAGGTGTGTGTATTTTAATACTGCATTCATTTTTAAATGCTTACTGTTTCTGGGTTTTGGTTTGGATTTGGGTTTTTTTGCAAAAATGCATTTATATTCAAGATGGATTGCAGAGACAAAACGAGTTATTCTCTGATTCCACATTCTGTGAAAATTATATGCATTAAATTGATACTCAGTGTTTGCAGGTCCAGGGACATTCATTACTTATCAAATGTTAATGACAAAAAGAATAGAGGTCACATTTTTTGGACAAAGAGGTTATATACTTAAAATATTACCATTATACATGACATTTAATCTCAAGTTCAAGGTCCCAAAAGCAAAGTTATAAGTTTTCCAGGTATTGTGTTTGACAGAGCATATGTTTCAACTCAATACTTAAGACCAAATCATTCCATAATGTTCTGAAAACCAGAGGAATTTAAAAGGTTTATGAAAAAATTATACCTGTTTCTTCCCAGGCTCTACACTGTCTTCTGGAAAGAAGGCATAAATCAAATATTCTGACAGTAAACGACAGCCATGAACTCTTTCAAAAAGACAGCTTTTTACTCACTGGCCACTGGAAGATTGCCAGCTGTGGCCAGCTCCTCCAGTCTTCTATGCTTCAGTTTGGCATTTCTTATCAACATCAACAGATTTGTTTATAAGTGTTATTAACATTGATCTTTCTTGTTAAAATTTTTCCCTGTTTCTGTTTATCTTTGTCTCATAAAGTGATCAGAAGGCCAGCAGTATACTCTGTTGTGAGGAAAGTAACTTGGGAATATGTAGCAAAAGCCCCAAACCACATGCTAAAATGTCTGTGAACTTGAAATTCCCTGCCTTAAATATTTGGTTTCTATTGCCAGGTTTCTAGTGAATTTTTCATTTCTATTTAAATACCCAGACCCAAGCTGCACAAGCAGTTCTACGGACAGCTGTTACAGAAATACGTACTTGAGTAGGGGTGATTAGAAAATAATAGAAAATAGCATTCCCTTCCTATGAAAATTCTAGAGAATCAAGAAATTAGTCAAGTCTCCATTAGGAGAAAGTAATTATTTCACTCAATGTTTCTGATTTTATAAACAAGAGAAAATTACTCAAAAATATACAATAAACAATAACCAATCACTACTGAATTTGTTCAGAACATGTGAAATCAAAATTATTCCCAAGCCATACCATCAGCATAAACTTTGCCTTCTGATATGCAAAATCTATCCTAAATATTAGACCTCGATTATCATTCAAAGTCCTTTTTGTTGTCAGAGTGGTTCTAAGTAAAATCATTACTACTGGATAGGTCTTTTCATCTCCTGAAAACACCACACCATAAGGACAACTTCTATTTCATTGTCTGCTGTTCTAAAATATATATGTGTTGGGCTGGTTGGATTTTAAATGTTTTAATTGTAGGTGGAAGCAGAGGTGTCTGCTTCCTTAGGGTATCTAGCTGAGGGACTTTTCAGTGCAAAAGGGTAAATAAGTAAATTAGGAAGATATAAATAGGAACATACAGAAAATTAGGAAGATATAAATAGGAACATACAGAGTCCCAAATGTGATCAACAAATGACAAAGGAGAAAAAAAGACCAAATCTTGTCATTTGTGCCCATTTGTAAGAGTACTGGAACATCGGAATTTTCATTTCAGGGAGATAACCCAACTGAGGACCTTGTCAAAGGGGATGGCAAGGAAAAGAGAGAAGCTATGGGCAGAATATGCAGAGACACAAAAGCGACAGGTAAACATAACGGACACAAAGGCAAGAAGTAAACCTGGACAACATACAGACTGATGGGCTAGCAAGGAACTGCAGTAAAGAGGGACTTTGCAGCAGACAAGGATGAAAATCTGTGAATCCAGAAGCTTGGGAGACCAGTAGGACTGTGAGAACTGATGGAGAACTGTGTAGAAGAAATGAACTGAGGAGGAGAAAAGTAGAAGTAGGCAGAAACGTGTATTAAGGGGGATGGTAAATTGTAAAATGAGTTGGTCATCATGCTCATCTCTCCCAGACTTGCATCTGAACACTGCAGTCTGTCCTATAATCTTATTAAATCTTTTTTCAACTACACCTCCACATAATCTCACTCTCTTTTTCTGCCAGGACTAAGGAGTGCTGGCTGCATGAGTAGGTTTGCCTTCAACAACTAGAATTAGACTGGAGGTGCAGGTGCACCTGGCTTGTGGTGACAGCTTCTGGAGCAAGTGAGATCTCAATCCCAGCCACAGGGATAAGAATGGAGAGTGTCCCAAAAACTGTCCTCAAGGAGAAGCTAGGGTGCATGAGGTCATTGAGGAGCTCAGAGGTCAGCTGGAGCAGAACCCTTGGTCACAGTCCATATGACTGAGTACATCTCTAGATTTTTGTGTGTTTTGTGGTGGTGTGCACTCACTAATATAGAGCATGGCTGTTAAGAATAATGGTTCTGCTTTACAGTGAGAGTTAGGGTATGAATGAACATTAGCAGGAAGGTATTCTTAAAGAGAACTACTTGAAGAAAGCTTTGTTTTGAAGTCTAAAAGTGGACAGGTTCATCAGCCTTCTTAGCATATGTGTTACAAATTGTCTCTGATACATACCTGCATGAATACAAACAAATGTATGTATGGGTTCACAGCATTGTACTCCTTAGCAGCATTTCAACTACTGAGTAAAACTCATGCTTGCTGGAAGTGGGGAAAAAATATATAGGAAAAGAAAAATTAAGTCGATTCACTAAGTTTGGAAGATACAGGCTTTTCTTCTCTTCAAAAAAACCCCAACCTTTCTAACCAACCAGCTAACATTTCAGCCAAACAGACTAAAAACAGTGCAGAGTGAAACCTATCCCAATGGTTGTAGCCATTATTTTTCTAGAATTAATTTCCTAAACTACTGAGGTAGAGACCAACATTTACTGTCACTGTACTTGCATCTTCTGATCTTTGTATCAAAAATAGATTTATTCTGTGCCATCTCTGTAGACTAAAACATTGTTGCTACAACTGCACTGTTGAACTGTGTGGTAAGAACTTCCTGTCCTCTCTACACAATTTTAAACTCAGTCATTTGGCAAGAACTTTCTATACCGTCTGATAAAAAGTATTTAATTATCATCAACATTTTTCTTCATAAGCAGGCAAAATGCTAAGATTAACAGTTCTAGAATTTTATCTGTTCACTAGTTGTCATGAATGCAAAGGCTACGCAATCCCTCTAAAATGTCATTTGTTAAAAGAATCCCACAGTTTTGCTTGCAGGCATTAAACCCTCTCCTAAAGACTCACTCTTAAGGTTTAACTGCAGGTTACATTCGCAATTTTGTCTTGCTAGTTTTAATTTAGCTGCATTATGTTGCTGACTTGTTCTGGTAGCTGTAAAGAAAAGATTAATATGCTCAAAAGTTCGTACAACTTTGTAAAAATAAATAAATGCTTTCTATGAACTGTTTGCACTAGTGGTTGCAGAAGAGTAGATAGAAACCCTGCCAAANAAAAAAAAAAAGAAAAAAGGTAGTCACTAGTAATTTTCTGAACTTCTATTTCCTGGTAAATGCAATGTGGAAAAATGAAAAATTATATTCAATGAAGCTGCAACATATAGTATGGGGCAACATGAAATTGTACTGTTCCCAGAAATTGCTTCAGGTTATATTCTGAATCAACTCAGTTCTATGCTTCAAGGAGAGCAAATTAGTTTAGTTACTATACTACCCAGGGAAAGAATGTAGCATATGTTATGCCAGATCGTCTGGTCTGTGAATACAAAGTATGGATACAGCTAAACCTAACACCCTCTTTTACCCTATTACAGGAAAAAAATAATGCAGAAAACTGCTACTTTGAAGTACAATCAAAAAGATGTTTGCTTTTCTTTTAAAATGAAGGATATTTTTTCTTTTCAAATGTATTTTATACTGTATATTTCCAAATTTCTTTCCAGGTTAGCACCATCACTCTCCTTATTTCTTTCTGCTGTCTACTAAAACATTGAATTATGATGTAGCCATTTCTTGTACCTGAGGCTCTTCTACTTCTTTTTCTGTTTTCCCTATAACTTAGTGTGGATAACAGTGCCCACCTGAGATGACTCTTTTATCCTACTGGCCAGTATACTTATTGAATTAAAAACCTCAATCCTATACCAGCTATGTATACCTGCTGTGCCTATAACAGCATGCTTTATCTGAGCTTTATAATTCTTTCTAATACATTTGACAGAAACAGAAGAGATGTTAACAAAGTAAAACACATGGGGCCTAAACAACTCATTAAAATATTTTCTGATTATAGCCCACCTGTAGACATAATTAAAACTAATTATTAGCAAATATCTTAATTTCAGTGCTGGTATGACTTTCTACATATTTGCTTTAGACACAGATCAATAGTAAATACCAAATTTACAATCACTTTAAGCCTGTTTTTTTACTTGCTGGGGGATTTATTGCAACAGCATTCTTAATTCCACAGAATGTCTCTGTGGCTTTCCTTTTCCAGTCAGTCTGGTTATGAGCCTTTTTTTTACTGTGGCCTGACGTTTCCCGAAGGAAAACACAAATGCCATCATTCTTAGTACAGTTCTGTTGCCTCAGGGTGTAAAACAATGCACCTATGTCCTGATTCCCATATCAGGGCTGCTAACTGCATTCGTTTGCATCTCTGAGACAGCCGAAAGTTTGTTCACGTGTTAGGCATTTAGAACACAAATTCCCATTGGTCTTATTACCAGTTCAGCTGAATCATTGTAAATTGAACTCTTGGTAGATGTTTTGGAGGGCAGTGAAGGCTGGCTTCTGTATTAGAAGCTTTACAGCCACTTCAGGGTCAGCTGATCAGCACTAGCTCTGAAGAGCTCACTTTCAGCAGTAGCTATGTACGCATCAGGCCTCAGAAAGATTATGCCTGGTGCTAAACTCAAGATAGTGTTTCATTCGATCTGGTGATGAATATTTAAATTTTGTTTACTGTTGTAAGGTACAGTTGACTTGTACTGGAGATAAAATTCTGCACTGAAGCCAAGTGGCTGAGTAAGCAGGAGAGTGTAGATGGACACTGGGATGTTTCTCAGTTGCTACCACAGTATGCAGCTGAGATTATGACTGATTTTTTCAACATTCTCTCTCCAGAGTAGCAATGCCTAAGAGGTCCCCACATGGAGTAAAGATAAGCTCCTGTTTTTCTTGTACAATTCTTGTTAGGAAGCCCATTTTGCCACACTATTTATCAACTTGATGGGAATGACTTTTCTGTCTGTCTTCTGTACGAATAAAATCAGGGCACATGAAGACAGAGGAGAGAAAAAACAATATAAGATAGCAACTTACCGTGTCCTTTTCTGTATCCCAGTATTTGAAGAAACATGGCTAAACACTGTTTTCAATTTTGAGTGTTCAACTAGCATTGACTAATTAACTTAAGTACAACCCTTGACTTGGGCTTTGTCCTAAATTTACAATAGGGCTTGCCACCTGCATGCCAGTGTCTCTTCCCTGCTGCAGGCTTCATGAAAAGCATGGTGATTGCAACTTTTTTAACCTAACCGAATTACTGATAAAAGATATTGTATGGTGATGCACATTTTGTTGGTCTTGTATTTATTACAGTAAAATTACTATAAATATGTATATAAAGGCTACAAAATTTTTTGTTTCAGGTTTGGGGTTTCTTTTATAATGATGTAATTGGTTCTGTTTACAGATAAGTAGGATGCAGTGAAAATGAAGTATGGAAGAAACACCAACAACAATCTTCTGTTCCTCTCCCCAACACAAATTTTCTACTTTTAACTCTATTTCATGGAATAGAGAAAATGATGTTATCAGGAGTTATTGTAAAACTGACTGTGATAACTCATATGGTAACTATGTTATTATTGCTTGCCACCAGTGTAATTACATTCTCTGCCATGATATATCTTTTATTTATACATTACTTAGAAAACCAATGACAGATAATGTATCTATCTAATTCTTAAAGAGTGAAGGACTGAACTCCACATGAAAAAAATAAAAGCTTCACAAGCAATGCCAGAGGGTAAAGGATGCTCTAAGCCATTCTTTACATCCCTTATAGGCACAGACAAACTTCTGAAAACATGGAGCATGTAACAGGCTTCAAACAATTAAGACATATTAATTTGCCAAGAATGAGCCTGGTAGCAAAATGCAATTTCAACCATCAGAATTTCTTTCAAGTTCTCCCTTAAAAAATGGCTCATGGCAATTACAATCCAGTCATTGACTACAATATAACTGAGACAAATATTTTTAACAGAGTACATCATCACAGACCAGAAAATGAATAGAGAAATCACTGACTTTTTGCACTGCCTCCTCCCTGCGCCCTGGTCAATATATAAGAGCGACCTTTTTCTTTACTTGGATGTTAATCTGAAGAAGGTCAGCCCTATTGAATGGCAATCATCCCTTCCCAGCCTCTAACAGGCACAGGTACACAAACATGAGACTACTCAGTAAATTGGCTATGTCCTTCAACTTGAGCAGTCACTACGCATAAAAAAAAGAGCTTCTGGGACATGTGGACACCTGGATATTCAAGGACAAACTTCTGTGTGACTCAAATGGAGAGTTTATTCACAGTTCCCAGGAAAGGGAAATGGTACGGGGGAGAATAATGGAACAACATGTGTGTCTCCTATCTTTTCATTCCAATTCATTTCTTTAAATTTCTGATGCTCTCATTGCAACTTCTCACATATGAGTAGTATGTTACGCATACGATAAATGTTTAGAAGCAATGTTAAAAAAGACATAAAATTATATTATGTCTGTACATTTTAAGATTAAAAAGAAAGCAATCATAAATTTGTCTTATAGAAATGTGGGTGAAGCCAAAAATATCTAAAATGAAGTTATATGTAGACTGTTTTTTTTCTTAATTGTTCAATCTGTTTACCCTCTGCTGACACACCCCAATCTCCCAGAGAGAATATAAATCTAAATAACCCAGACATGAGCCAGCATGACAATTTTCACACCATATGTATTTATGCTAAAAATGTTAGTCTGAATAAAATTTTAAATAATCCTAAATAAGTTCAACTATGTTGGAACTTCTCCAGATAGAGTATTTCTTTTAAAACAAATACTGCCATAAATTAATGCAACTGTGCAATGTAGTTGCTATGAGGAACTACATAATGGATGATTGTTTACCATAGGAAACCAGACCTACCCTGAAACATTAATTATTGTCTGTATTTAAGAAGTATATTAATGCAAACTTGGATGGTAAAAACACAATAATATCAGATCTTCATAATAAGCCAGGAATAGTGTCTATTCACAATTTACAAAAAAGGACAGTTTATGTTTTTTCACTTGCATAATTTTAAACATTCATATAAAAATATATTAGAGAAATTTTGTCTTGTTTGTTAATTTTCTTTGTATAACTTGGCTTTTTTTCACAATTATTTCATGGTATAAAATTTTAATTACTTTTTAGGTAAATTTTTCATTCTCTACTGGAAAGAGAGAGTGCCCAAGTGCTTATAATAGCAATTGAAGACAGCATTTAAATTGTTCTGTTCTCAGCTGGACTGAAGAGATTTTATTCATGTACAATAATTTTTAGATTCCAGCTCTTACCTCTCAGCATGCTGCCTCAAAAATTAACTGGGCTAATGCTGTACTTTCCCAGGCAAAAATCCTGTAGCCACTGACTCATCAGTGTTGGTCCCAGAAGAGGACTAGTAATCCTAGTGATGAGTCACACTGCACTGCTGCAAGTTCTGCTCTGCACAAAACCTAAATTTGTCACAGATTAACAGTAGAGCAACATTTGACCACAATGGTCCAAGAGCTTTTTGCACATCTTTGAAACTAAAAGCTCTGACAATGCAAGAACTGACAGAGTTCAGATTTCTCAAGCTGAGAGAACAGCTGGCTGTCAGGTGAAAGTACCTTGTAAAGGTTTTCTAGCCAATTAGGATCTTTACAAGTTATTGGTGTATGATCTTTTTTCAGATTTTTTAATTGTATTTTTATCTGATCTGTATAAATACAGAATATTTTGTCATGGCCGTGGCATAAGACATGTTTTAGGTATACAAGCACTCATGATGCCACCAGTTCATCTAAATGTGATGTTCACTTAAACCAAATTCTTCAGTATTAAACTCTGATGAGACTGTTATTAAGTTAATGTCTGATGATAAAGAGTTATAGAAACCCTGACATATTCTTTATAATTATAGACATGCTTTCTCTGCTTTAATATTTTTTCTCATGCTACATTAAAGTCCTATTTCTTTATTAATCAATTTAGAAATGCCTTGGGTTTAAATTTCTCATTTTCCAAGTTCTGGTTTATATCAAATCCCTTAATATAAAATTGCAGAACAATTTTACAAAAGTGGCTTAAAACAAGGAATAGTGCCTTTTCATTCTTTTAGTCTGCTACCTTGTTATCCAAAAAACGTTTTATCTTGATAAGCTTCTATTCCACCCAATCCATATGAAAGTTTCAGAATAAAATAAAGTGAAAACAAGGGAAAAAAGTAGGAAAAATAAGTTGCCAGTAAGGGTGTATTCTTTCTTGTACAGGAGCAGCAGCAGCCACAACAGTAGCAATGGAGTTAAGTCCAGGGGTAACTGCTGGATCTGTACAGGGGGATTCCAAATCTTAGAGACACCCAGTCAGCTGCTCAAAGCAATATGTGGACACAGAAGCTCATGCAAGCAAGTCAGGCACAGAGAGGGTGTTGCCAGGAGCACGCTGCAGGAGATTTAAACAGCTCTGTAAGCAAGCAGAACCGCAGCAAACGAGGTGAGCAAACAGGACATGGCATATCACAAGGACATGGCGTGGCATTTTGCATGTCAGCTCCTGCAAGCAGCTCACAAAAGTAGGGCACAGTGCTCCACCCAGCACCTGAGGAGAACGTGGGGAGTCTTCACCACCCAACTAGAATAAAACTGTGTACATTTTACATCTAGTCAAAAGCCACCATCAGATGGAACACTACAGAATTTGTGGGTGATGGTTATGAAACACTAAGCATGAGTAGCAATGTGCACTCACAGCTCAGAAAGCCAATCATGTCCTCAGTTGCACCTAAAAAGGTGTGACCAGCAGGTCAATCAAATCACTGGGGAGGTGATTTTCCCCCTCTACTCTGCTTTTCTGAGTCCTCCCTGAATTACTGCACACAGTTCTAAGGGATCCAACGAAAGGAGACTATGGAACTTTGGACCAAGTCCAGAGGACAACCACAAAGTTAATGAGGGGACTGGAGCCCCTGTCCTATGAAGACAGGCCAAGGAAGTTGAGACTGTTCAGCCTGGAGAAGGTTGCATGGAGACCTCATAGCAGCTTTCCAGTGTCTGCAAGAAGCCTGCAGGGAAGCTGGATGGGGACTCTTCATCAGAAACTGTAGTGAGAGGAGGACTAAGAGAGGAAATTTAAGCTGGATATTAGGAAGAAATTCTTTACTGTGACTGTGGTGAGACGCTGGAACAGGTTGCCCAGGGAGCTTGTGGATGCCCCAAATCTGTTCAAGGCTGGGTTGGATAAAATCTGGAGCAACGTGATCTAGAGAGTGGTGTCCCTGTCCATCGCAGGGTGGGCTGAAAGTAGATGGCCTTTCCAATCCTTAACTTTCCATGATTCTATAATTTTGTGAACTATATATGGCCTATCTGCTGTAAAACCCAGTCTTTCAGATGATATGCCAGCGGGGTTTGATTCTTTAAAAGAGCATTGTCTCACCACCAGAGTGATAGGAGTCTCTGATAATTAAGGAAAATATCATAGTGAACTGAATAACATTTTCTTTTGTTCTGTCTTCTATGGCATATGCACCAGACAAACACTTCATAAAGCCTGTGTCTATAAATATCTCTAAATACAAAATACAAAGAAGAAAATTGTAAGATTTCCATTTATCTTTCATGTTGGGGCTGACTTTTCTTTATGAAATTTATCATGCTTATGCATTGAGATTTTTTTTAACATTGTTTAACTTCTTATCAGACAGGAAAGGATTTTGAAAATGTGGTCATATTATTAAGTATTTTTTATGTTGAAATGTGAGTTAGTTTATGAATCATGCAGCAAAAAAATATGGAACACATCTAAGTCTATATCAACTTCTTTAGCCATGGAAGAAAGGAAAGACAACACAACACACAACAATAATCTTTATATTTTTCTTTTCAAAGCAATTCCATTTTTTTTCATTTTGACTTCAGGATCTCTATGACTTCCTAAGAAAAAACAAGTAGAGTCATTTACTGGAAGCTATTATTATAAAAACAGATGTTTCCTTGCATAAGGATATCTAGAAGAAAATCATGTTGTCATATAGATAAGGAAAATTAAATCTAAATACGTGTTTCAGGAGAGTCTTTATATTTGATTAATTTGATTTGCTGACCTAAGACAGTCCCTGGATCTTTATCTTGTCCAGTGAGATTTTCTTAGAATCTTCAGGGATAGGTTTGCATCGAACACTCTCAGTGGTAGCCTCTGGCAGAAGAGAAGGAAAACATTTATATTTCTCTATTCTACTAACAGTATTGAAGAAAATGTAACTTTCACAAACTTGTCTGAAAAACTGGACTTAGTTGCCTTAGTGAGGGCTTAGTAAGTTAAGCTAACATTTAAAAAACATTTATATGTCTCTCTATCTACATGGAGCTATATATAAATATGAAATGTATATACATATATATAAAAAATATAAAATTCAAGGAAAAAAGAAAAGGAGTATTTTTGGTACACAGGGTACAAAAAACAATGTCTGGATAATTTTTTCTCTTTCTGCAATTCAAAATGTGTTGTATTTGTGTAGCCTTATCTCAAAGTGTTTCAGCAAAGCTAAGTATTTTATAGTAATAATTTATTCACTAATTAATTTCTTAACTTTTGAGAAAGACTTGCTTCTACATAACACTTGAGAAATCACTCTGAACTGCCAGAAGCAACTCTGCTGCTTAATTTTGGTTTACATTACTTACAAATGAAAAGGTGGAAGGCTTCAAACACATTCCTGTTTAGTAAGTTTAACAGTGAACCCCAGGGTTCCCTAATTAATGAATTCCACAGGGCTTGAGTGCACAGGATAATTTTTGGTAAATATTATGTCTCTAATATACGAAAAATGTGTATGTTCTTTTCTAAAGGAGCAATACTTTTAGAGGAAATCTGCCTGCTAAGGTATTTCACGTAATTCTTTCCCACTTTTCAGTATCATCTTCCTTGGAAATATTGTATAAGGCTATGCAGACTGTCTCCACAGAAACAACAAATGGATCTCTATTAAGAAGAAGAAAAAAAAGTAAATTTTATCTGTCACAACATAGAGCATTTAGTTAATAAAGGGAGAAAGATATGAGACCTATACCATATAAAAAATAGAAGACACCAACCATTCTCAAATCAGTACAGCTTTTAGAGAAACAAACGGAATGTTTTCTGTGCCCATTTTTCTTAACAGGAAAACAAACAAACAAACCACAACACGGAATTTACAACACCTTCTGGGAAGATTTTCAATTAACCTTAGCAATTTTTAGCTTAGACTGACAAATCTTCTTATCCTTCAGCATTATGATGCTTTCTCCTGTTCCTTCTGATCGAGCAGTTCTCTCTTGTGATCTGCCTCATGTCTAATTGTATCTCTTTCAAGAGCATAACACACCACCTCCTCTGTAATGAACATAGAAAAACCCAGTTTTACGTAAGGTTAAGAAGCAGGAAGAGCTTGTGTGTTTCTCTTTTGTTCACAGAAAGAAGAATTTATGTTTTCAGTTATTCTCAGTACCTTCTAAGATTTTTTTATGTATTTTAATTTGGCATTGCATCTGCATTCCATTAAGTGAAAAGCTATTAGAAAAAAAATTACCTTCATGGCTCATTGGTTACTGTTTGCACTACAGTTGCATATGTAATAGGAACAAGTTTGGCTTATTAACATCCCTCTTCTTTTTTGGAAGAATTTTATTTTATTAAGAAAAAAATGTGCTTTTAGTTCTGGGAAAAGGGTGTTATTATAAACAAGGCATTTATTTCTGTTTGAATCATTTACCTGCTACTTTCTAATAATTATTTTTAATCTTTCAGAGAGATATAATTTCTGTGACTGCTTTGAATGTGAAGATTTTTCAGTTATAAGTCAAAAATGTAATCTCTTGCCCTTCCTTCCCCTCTCTCTCTTCTACTGACAGAACAGTATAATTCTGAACCTTATAATTATTGTTTGTACAATTTCCAGGTGAAGAAGTGTAAAAACAAGGGGGTTTTTTGTTTTTTGATTTTGTTTTTATTTTACCTTAACATTGGTGTTTTCCCCATATGTTCAAGGGTCACCAGACTTGTAGAATACAAGAAAAAGCAGTCCAAATACCTGCTTGTGACAGAGAACATGTATGTATATAGAATCATCTTCTGGTAATAACATTACTCTTCTTGGAGTTTATAGCTTAGTTTAATCCAAGCAGAATCCAGTTCTCACACCCCGAGACATCTTTGCAGCTGGAGTCAAGAAGGAAGACAGAGATTTTTCCACATCTGTGTTTTAAAAGTGTAAGTCACAATACAAAAATATGTGAGGGGTTTAAAGTCACTAGAAATTTTGAAATACAAGGAAAAAATAATTTTAAGTTTTCTTTCTACTTTTATTGGTTAAATAATTCACACAAAGCCTCTTTTGTAAGTTTTTGCCACAATACTCAGGGAATGAAAAGTATTTTTAATAAAAATCAAATCCTTATATAAACGCAGAGTTTTTTCAACTTGAACTAAAGAAATAAAGGACTGTACAATAGAGAAACAAAATTGAAAGGCACAAAAGTGCTAGGATTGCTTGAGTTTGTTAAGAATATTTGCAGGCTTAGATTCTTTGCTTTACATTAGTTGACAAATTAGTAGCTTTACCTGTTCTGCAATCCTTTTGAAATAATCCAACTCAGCTACATACTACAAAGTACATGTAAGAAGACCACTTTCTTTTTAATGGTCAAAACAAAAAAGTTGCTCACTATCACCATCAGTGAAATAAAAGTACTTAAGAATCAATAGATTTTTTGGTTTTCAGTACTTTAACTCATAGATCAATCAAACCAGCTCCTTGCTTTTAGAAAATCATTCTTCCAATTACCTACTGATACCACCATATATCATCCAGAATACATATGTTAAAAATCCACTTATTTCTACACTAAAAATGTAGTACCACGGTAAAGTTGCTTTCTTGATGAATTTTTTTTGCAAGATAAAGCATTTGTTTCAATATTCCCCTTCTCATTAACTCATTAGTTTGATGTGACTTCTGCAGAAGCAAATATGGAGTAATTCATAGCTCTTTTCATTATTTTCAATGAATTATCAATAATTTAATGTATATGTGGACAAAGGATGAAACGTCATCTTAAAATTACTCCTTTGTACCACCTACATACGAGCTGCATTTTATCATTGTTTTTTCAGCAGTGAATTTTGCCTTTCTTTTAAGGACTGACACATTTTCGCTGGAAAGCTGCTCATTCTTTAAATGGTACTGAAGGCAGCATCATTCAAAAATCAATTAATTTAATTTAGTCATTTACATTACTGAACCTTCTAGGATACACATAAAGAAATACGGATGGAAAATTGGCCGGCATGACATACATGTTTGCTAAAAAAAAATCTAAAAATTCCAACTTAGCCTGTAAATATGATCTATTAGCTTTATGGGGTTTTTTTTCCCCTCTCTCCCTTCTGGTGTAGGTCACACAAGTTCATAATCACTTAAAAAACATTTCTTCCCAATAACTAAGTAATAATTATGTTATTAAAGATTCTCATTACCTTAATTTCCTCATTTTTATTATCCGCCAAATTTAGCATTGATTTTCCTAGCTCATTTGAATGCTTCATTTAAATTCTGGTACGAAGCTATATATCAACCCTTGCAGGTCCCCATTTTCCTTTTTCATATGAGAGCATTTTTAGTACCTGGAATCTGGTAACTGAAATTTCCTGAGGTGTCATTTTTCACTTTTTTTCTTTCTTTTTAATTTTTTTTTTCCCACAGAAACACAATCTACAAGGCTTTTTTTCCAATGAAATCTCATATCTTAAAACAGGATTTTGAACACCTATAAGAAAAGGGACTGAAAGTTTAAGGAAAGCCAAAACTTCTATGCAAAATTTTTACTTGTTCCTTTTTAAAAGGTGGTGATCAAATTCAGGAAAAAACAGCAAGAAAGCATATTTACATGTTCATTAATCCAAGGAGAAATCAAAGAAAGAGTACAAGAAAAGTTTTCCTTTTTTGAAATATGGTGTCTTCATAAACAAGCAGAGAAAAATGGAAATCTGAAAGCTGTATCTAAACATCCATGGTGAAAGTGGTTCTCCAGCTCTGATTTGTGTACCATTTCGGCTATGTAGGCTTCACTGATGTATAGGATGATTAAAGAGATTTGTTGTGCATAGAACAAGAATCATTTGTAGTACTCTGATTATCTAATAAAATTGACCTGAACATGGGAAGATGCTAAATTTTAAAGCTAAAGATTGCTAAAGCCAATTTAAAAGGTAGAGCAGAAAAATGACTGATATAATGGGGGTGTACATATATTTTGGAAAGAGTAAAAATACATCATGATTGTAGTTAAAATAAGACTGATCCTTGTTTATATTTTCTTCTAGGGCCTCGATATATCAGAGCACCTTTGCAATTTTCTCTAGTTCTTGAGGTCAAGTGAACATTTACTCAAGTGAGTAAAAGAAACTTATGCTGTGTGTTAGGGTCATGAAATATTGTTTATACTATCAAGTACTGCATTGGAGGGCTAAAAAAGGTCCAGCTTCTCAGAGACATATTACTTTCAATATTGCTTTTAATGAAAGTGCGATACCTGAATATCTAAATGACTCTGACAGTCACAGAATCAAAGAAAAAGAATGATGAAGATATATGTTCTATTTATAGTTTTTGTTGATGGTTTTTTGTTTTTTTTTTTACTATTCCTACTATTTCAGTGTAGATGACCAGTGTAGATACAATATGGATGGTGAAAATTTTTGGTCAGGCTAATGGGATAATCAAGACAGTCCATGTATGTAAATACAATTTATACAGCTTGGATAAAGTGAGTAACTTCAAGCTGTAGGGATTAAGCTATCTAACAAGATTAACTTAATTATTGACAACCACAGAATGAAGCTGTACATAAGACAGAAAATGTCAAAAGCACATGCAGAAACTCACTGGGCTGTTGCATGATTGGGAATATTTTATTTCTAGTATTATTTATGTTACATGTAGCATGTATCAAAGGGAAGAACACAGTAAAGGTCAGCACAAACACATCGAATCAATACACTTCTGAGAATGGCTGAGGAATGGAGCTGTGAATATGTTAAATTCACAACAGTTTTTTCTAGCCTGTCAATGTCAATTCATGTGGACAGGTGAAGGAAAAGGCTTTCATTAAAGAGCTTCACCACAACAGCTGCTGAATATATCACAAATTATACCAAATACTTTCATTTTAAGGAGGAAAATACAATTTAAAGTATGTAGCATAATGTAAGATATTCTCAGCATAGTGTAGATACATGTTGTTTTAACTAGAAAATATGCTTGGGAGTTTTCTGCAATATATTATGTTATTGCGCTATACTATTAATACATATTTCAATTCAAGGAAGGTACTAAAGTTCACAATTAAATTTACACAAATGCCTCATGTCATACAAACAAAAGAAGGTTATCGCACAAAAAAATCCCATATATTCAAGTAAAAATTCAATCAGGGAAAGCATTTACCAAACAGCTCATGATATCACTCAAATAAGCAATCTTTTTTATATATTTATGTTATAGGCTTCTCTATTCGCAAAGAGCAGCTCCAGCAGGCTACCTTCCCTATTTGGTTAGTTCACCATCTGTGTCAGGATGGTATGTTCCACACCCTTCAGGAATCTCCTAGACTCATTTCTCTCTACTATGTTGTACTTACAGCAGACATCTGGTAAGTGGAAAGAAAAAGAAAAAAGAGCTAGCAATCACAAGATTTCTCCCAGCTGCTCGCAGGATATTTCTTCTGCCTTTACATCCTGGCTGTGTGGGCTGTAAAAGGCTCTCACTGGGATATATGACCAAGTCATTCTGATGGCAACTATGTCATCATTTTCTTGCTGCATCATGGTTTTCACCTTCTCCTATTTGTTCTTCCTGCTACATGCATTTGTGATAAACAGTTGGGATATCAACCCTGTTGCCTTTTCAGAGGGACAGCCTCTAATTCCTGCATGACCAATCCTAGCAGTTTCCATCGTTTCTAGCTCATCAATAAATCTTGCAACCTTGCATCCTTGCTGCTACATGGACCATCAACTTCTATCTCTGTGAAGACAGGGGACTGAAAGGCTTCATTAACACCCTGTCCCTCAAACAGTGGCATTCAGCCCCAGGCTTATCTCCAGTGATCCTTATTTTATTCCTTTTCCCCTTCAGACTGAATGTAAAGCTCTCTCAATGAGACCTGCTATCTCCTGCTCAAGGATCCTTTTTCTCCTTTGAGACAGGTGCACACCATCTCTTGCCAGCAGGCTCCATGACATGCAAACAGACATGAGATCAAAAACCTCACAGTTCTGCTGATGTCACCAGGCTCAGAGAGAGATATTCATCTGTATGATTTTCTTTTTTCTACCTCCATCATTCTCTGCAACTTGCAGAATAAAGGAGATGACTGCTTGCAGTTCAGATCCCTCAAGCAGTAAACTCTAAGCCCTGAGGCACTGCTTGATTGCCCTTAACCTTCTTGTTTGGTCTTCACTGCTGACCACCTGAAAAACCTACAGTGAAAAATAGTCAGAGCAGTGTTCCAGGCCAAAGAGTTTCTTAATAATGACTCTAAACCAGGCCCCAGGGAGGCAGCAGACATCCTCATGGGTCTGGTCGTATCAGCATATCAAGCCCACTAGTCTTCTCAGAAGGGAGTCACTGATGATATCCCTTTTTTTTTCCTTGACTGAGGCAGTCATAATGCAAGGGGTAACATCCCAGTGATACACAAGCTTGTATGTGGATTAATCCAATGAATATTAGCAAGATAGGCTTATTAAGGTCAGAATTTTTAATAGTGGATGTCTGTAGGCTAAATGATATCTAATTAAATTGTTACAGGCTATTGTATTGAATGATAATTGAATTCCTAAAATGTTTCTCACAATTATAATCTATTAACATGAATACAGTTGCGTAGTTAATGGCTTGAGGAATTTTTTTCTTTTTCTTCCTTGCTTTATTACTTTGCACCAAGGTTTACTAATACTCTCACTCAATGCCTATAAACCTTCCATTACTGACTTACACTGTAGAATAGAGATCCATGAGATCACATGCCTTGACTTCAGTTGCTAGATTTAAATATTTTTTAACTTTATTGGAACACAGAGAAAGGAAAACAGACACATAAAATGCATGTGGACTCTCTGCCTTCTTAAATACATCATAGGAGTAAAAAAAGATAAAGCTAGACTAATTCAGTTGCATCATAGGTGCTCCACTGCAGAAAATGACAAGTTTCTTGTGGGGGCAACACCCTAA